>VXAB01007547.1:246-29010 GCA_013399175.1 Odontophorus gujanensis | reverse complement strand
CCGTGGTGGTAAAAAGGGTGTTGCAGCATAGCAAGTGATTCTGAGGAGGAGTCTGCAGCTTCTTCATCCTTAGGCAGTCTGAGGGTGAACGACGATGGGTCTGCATGACTTTTTAAAGCTTTAAAAATTTTACTCTAGGTTTCATGCAACCCAGATACCATCTTATCACCTTTAGTGGATGTGTCCCACAATTTCAGGCTGATTCCTTCCCAAGTCTCTGTGTTATAAACTGACTGGTGATGGAGGGATCCTTTCTGGTGGCCCTTGTAAGCATTTGCTGTAGATCAGGGTAGGATACTGACACCTCCCCATCGTTTAAAGATAGACTGAAAAGTAACTAGGATGTTTTTCTGTTCCAAGGACATTTTGTTTCCCACAGTGTGCATGCTTACCTGTTGGCATGCATCATGAGTTAGATAGTCTTTTAGTTCTGCTAGCATCAGTATAGTTCTCTTCTTCCCATGGTTCTGCTCTATTGTGTTAAATATACATCTTATATACCACTCTTACAGACAAAATATTCCAGTTCTTTAACAATTCCTGTTTTCAGTTAATTAGCCATAGCTTCCCCTAGATGACAGTGATAAATGATGACAGGCCACAGGCCTCCCAACAGTGACAGGATTTACAGCACCTACTACAGATCTTACTGTTTATCTTTACAGACAGTTTACATTCCAGTCTCCCAAGGATTCACAGTGATAAGGTCTAACAAAGAATCTGATAATCTCTTTGTTGACTCATTCACAGTTGCATCTTCCACCACACTTACCTCCATTCAGTGAGAGGCAATCAAAGCGGTTAGGGATGATGAATTCTTAGGTTGCTGCGTTTATCTCAATGCTCCCCAGTACAGTCTGTCTGTGTTTTTCTCAATGCCTGCCACATTTCTCTCAGTCCACTCAGTGCGCTCTGTGTTTATCTCAACACACCCTGCACTTGTTTCTGTGTACTCTGGACGGGTCATTCTTCAAGTCAGGCCAAGTCCCTGCTCAGGTCTCTGTTCGGGCACCAGTTGTCGCAAGTTGGCAACACAACACAGGGTTCTTGTGCAAGGAAGATTTATTTATTTCTGTGTCTCCTTATTCTTCTAAGCAAGCCCTTTATATTCTAACACACTTATTTAGTACATTTCCACTAATAATCCATTGGCTAGAAAGCAAGCAAGTTCCATAACAAGTCTTCATATATAGCAGAGAGCTTATCTTATGCCTAGCTACAAAACATCCCTGATTATTCTATCCATTCCTCTTTCCCAGTGCCGTAATATCAGCAAGTTGACATTGGATGAGTTGAGCTGACCTCTCCATCTCCCACACTGTATAAATGTAAATGTTTTCAATTGATAGAGAACATGATATGTATTTATTAGCCTTCTCACAGATGTGGTTGCTTGCAGTTTTATCTCTCTGAATCCCTGGAGTAAAGCCTGTTAAATTAAGTGGGTCCACAGAATAACCTGCTTGTGCTGCTCAGCCCATGCATTGTAACATAGTTAAGAAAGATAAAGTGAATTGCTGACTTTCTAGACTCTTAAAAATGTAGAGTAGTTGTTCACTAATTTAAAAGTGAATTGATTGTAGAAAAATGATAAAATGGCTAGATGGTGATAGTGGAGAAAGCCATTGATGCTTTCCTATGTGTATGACCTGAAGGAATGAGTTAACTCTGGAACCTGTTTCACTGCTTATGGAAAGTCAGCGTGGCACACTCAATGTTTACTGAATATTCAGGCATTTCAGGGTAGCTAATGTAGTGAAGCTAAGTTGTGGACACTTCAGTTATGCACTTGGTCTTCTTAGTGACCTGTAGACAATAGCTAGATTTGACAGTTCTTGAGGGAGTTCAATCTATAGAATTTGGTGAGTTGCCAAAGAAGATTTTTTTTCCTTATTATTCTTTCTGTAGGTGACACCTTTCTTTCTTCTGAGCAACTACAAACTGGTAAGTATTGTTGGTTCTTGTGATAGCCATCAAGTTCTATTTGTTTATAGATTAGGCTATTCTCATAGCAATCTCTAGTCTCTTCAGTACCATGCAATCTACTTTTTCCTGTAAAGGCACAGCAAATAAAGGGTTTAATCCTGAAGTTTATTAGAATGCCCTATCCCTTGCAGCAACGCAGCAGGTTTTATTGTGTGTTTTGCAAGGCTCTGGATTTTACGGATCAAGTATTTTCTGCTGTTGAGAATTGTTCCTGAATTTGGTTATTTTAGCTATATTGATAACACAAATACTGCCCAGAGGATGGCATGTAACTGTTATTTGTTGAACCAGTGCTTGCTACTTGCTAGCATCATTACTGGGAGTAGGCAGTCAGCAGCTGATTTCCAAGTATCATGTGGGAACTCTGTATTTTAAGCATGTGATACAGGCAGTAGTGGTTAGGAATTATACATCTCATTTTTGCCTTGTTGTATGAATTGGAAACTCACTTTGCACATTTTTGTGTCTTCATTTCCCTGCAGAATGCGGGTAACAATGTTTTAGTATGAACTGTGGAAGCAGAAAGGTGCTGTAGAAACATCAGTTCATGCTTTTCTTAATTATTATCCATTAAAATAAAGGATAGAAAACAAAATCAGTGATTCATGCTATTATTAGAAATGTGAATATGAATGTATGAAAGGTCTTTCCTCATTTTGGCACAGTACTTCTATGAATTAATCCATGTTACAGTATGAGGACTCTGTATGACATTACTGCTAAAATAAGCAGCCCTTTCTTAAGTTTGTAGCTCACAGTTTTAGATGTATACTGTCAAATGTGATTACTATTTAGGTTGTATATTTAGGTTCTGTATTCATTTTAACATGAAGAAATAGTCCCTGTAATTCTGCAACAATTTTAAACATGCAGCAACTTGTGGAATATGTTAGTACTCATTACTGTTACTGATTGCAGTTTAACATGGTTTATGTGAACAGTGAACATGGAGCAGTGCTGATTGATCTGGGCCCAAATTACTTTGTGCCCTGCTGAAGATTAAACTAGATGTTAGAAGTGGCCTGACCTGTTTTAATTTACTGAGAGGGATGAAACCAGAGATTTATTTGATCCATGAATTAAATATTTACTATTTCTAGTCTTAAAGAAGATTGGAATAACATTTAATATTCTTCCAAGCAAACCTGTAGGTTAAGTATTTTCATTATGTACTTAACTTTTTATTACTGGGAATAAGATTGTGCTGCGTGTTTTGTTTTAGATGTGTAGTCATCTTTTTGAATTAGGAGCCTGTCTTGTATGCAAAAAAAATATATCTGTTTAGTGAAAGATTCTGTTTTGAAGTACAATCTTTTGTGACTCTCGAGGCTAGAGAGTTGGGCTTAGGAGGTTCAACAAGGGAAAGTGACTACTCCTGATAACCTTCTTCTCTTCCAATTGCCTGGAGATGGCATTCAGAACAAGCCATTCCATCACCATTCCAGGGACAGAGGTGAGGCTGACTGGCCTGTAGAACCCTGGATTGTCCTTCTTGCCCTTTGTGAAGACTGGAGTGACACTGGCTATCCTCCAGAGTTCAGGCACTTCTCCCATTCTTCAAGACCTCTCAAAGATGATAGAGAGCAGTTCAGCAATCACCTCTGCCAACTCCCTCAGCACACATGGATGTATCCCATCAGGGCCCGTGGATTTACATACACTGATGTTGCCTAGACACTCTCAGACCATATCCTCCCTCACCAAAGGGGAGCCTTCCATTCCCCGGACCCTCTCACTTACCCCCACAGTCCAGAAGTCCCGAGGGGGTGTTCCCACAGTGAAGACAGAAGCAAAGAAGGCGTTCAGTATCTCTCCCTTCTCTGCATCCCCCATTACCAGAACACCCCCCTCATTTAGTATGGCACCCACATTTTCCCTAGTCTTTCTTTTACTGTTGACATACCTCAAAAANTTTCTTTTACTGTTGACATACCTCAAAAAACATTACTCGTATTATCCTTTATCTCCTTTCCAAGATCCAATTCCAGGGGCTTAAAGTACACCCCCACAGCAGTGTCCCCCACACTAGCCTGCCCCTTAATTCTCACTCACAAAGCTCTCCACTGGTACATCACTGGTACATCAGGCCCTGACAACGTTCCTATATCCTTCCCAAGTGGTCAGACCCTTCCACTTCTCTTTGAGTTTATGCACGAGCTCCTTCCTCATCCACACAGGTCTCCTGCCACCGTTGCCCAATTTCTTACTCACAGGGACGTACCAACCCTAAGCTTGGAAGAAGCCCTGTTTAAATGCTGTTTACAGGCCAGTTTGGCCCAGTTCCGTGACTAACAGGATGAGAAACCCATGGACCCATGCCCCAGGAAAGGGGGAAAAAGGGAGAGGGTAGGGAGATGTGCCTAAAAACAAAATGGCAGCAACAATCTCAGGAAGAGAACTAATTTACTAAATAAGATATCAGAATGCAAAATAACAATATAATTGGAATTGAAGCTAATAAATAAATTGAGAGAAAGAGTGTCTGAAACCACAGGTCTTATGCTAAAGCTTCAGCGAGACAGCTAGGGAACCTCCACTGCTGAGATGAACAACAAAAGCCGAAGTCCTGGGACTTGCAAGCAGTTTTATCTTTCCCTCTGGGTGGAAAACAGGACCACAAAGTCCACCCCACTCCTTATTGGCTCCTCCACCACCTGTATCACAAAGTTATCTTCATCACACTGCAGGAACAGTCTGGAGTGTGTGTGTGCCTGGTCATGTTGCTTTGCCAGCAAATGTCTGGATAGTTGAAGTCCCCCATAAGAACCAGCGTGAAGCTACTTCCAGCTGCTTGTAGAAGGTCTCATCAGCTTCCTCCTTCTGGTCAGGGGGCCTATAATACACACCCACAACAGTGTCCCCCACACTAGCCTGCCTTTCAATTCTCACCCACAAGCTCTCCACTGGTACACCACCCTCCCCCAGGCTAAGTCTGATACATTCTAGCTGCTCTCTCACATAAAGAACAATTCCAACACCCCACCCTTGTCATCCAGTCTTTCCTAAAAAGCATGTAGCCATCCACGGCAGCATTCCAGTCATGCCAGCTGTCCCACCACGTCTCCGTGACTGCTATGAGATCATGGCCTTGCAACCACACACAGACCTCTAACTCCTGTTTATTTCCTATGCTGCACACATTAGAATACAGACACTTTACAGAAGCAACTGCTGCATGTATCTCTAAAGGGATAGAAATGAAATGAAATCTCTAAAGATTTCAGGCAGGGAATTCACAATGGTAACTCCTCTGGAGAGTCCTCACAAGATCCTGCAGGATGATCCAGAGGTATTTCCCTGCAATCTCCTATGACAACATCCCCAAGCTCTTCTCTGAGGGTTCACTCAACCCTCTTCCCCATCAGATCTAGATGACAACTCTGAACTACTTACTCCACCCTAGCAAGCAGCATTTTCTCCCCTTCCCCCTGCCTACCTAGCTTAAGGCTTTCTCAATGAGCCCTGCCATCTCCTGGCCTAGGATCCGCATTTCCCTCAGAGACAGATGAGACCCATCTGCAGCCATCAGGCCATGCACCAACTAAACCGCCCCATGACCAAAGAACCCAAAGTTCCTGTGGCAGCACCAGCCTTTCAGCCACTTATTCAGAGCTTTCATATTTTTTTTCCTGAGTTTTCCTAGACCACTCTGTATCCCTCACCACCCCAGAAGGCAGAGTGGAAAACACCACTTGTGCTCCCACTCCCTCAACCAACCTCCCTAAACCCCTGAGGTCCCTTTTGATAGCTTGCTGGCTTCCCTGAGCAATTTCATCACTGCCTCTGTGAACTACCTATAATGGATAATAATTAGAGGATTGAACCAGACCTGGGATTTTTTTGGTGACACCCCTGACCCGAGCCCCAGGGAGGCAGCACAACCCTCTGAGGGACAGATTGGGTCTGCATATGGGGCCGTCCATTCCCCTGAGAATTGCCTGCCACAATTACCCTTCTGTCTTTCTTGGCAGAGGCAGCCTCAAGGCATGGGGGCAACCGCCTCACCCTAATCCTCCTCTTAGGCAGATCCTCCCTCATCTTTCCACTCTCCTCCTCCTCATCAGTTTCCAGCACCCCAAACCTATTGCTCAGGGGGACCTGGGGAAGTGGGGTAGGCAGGCAGGGGTTGCACCCTGTATGACAACTTGGGACATTTTTCCAGCCCTCCTTATGTGTCAGATCTGACCGACCATGACAGGACAGGAGGTCATCCACTTTTTTGAGGGTGTCTCCCTAGCACCCCTTCCTCTGCCCTGCCAGCGATTCACTGCAGCAGTGTAGGATTAAGGATCTCAAAAGAAAGTTCTCTCAGCGAGATAGTGAGAGATGGTATATTTGAATGGATCTCACACAGATGGTATATATGCGATGGTACAACGAAATAGTATAAAGAACAAAGGCTCACCTCGGATGACGAAGGCTCGCAGGACTCCACACGGGAGGGATCTCCACGAAGAGATCCTTCCCGGGTGGAAGCCAGCCCTTAAATGGGGCTTGGGGGGAGGTGGAGCCAGGCTCCACCCCCCTCCAATCACACAGGTATCAGTACCTTCACCTGTGCCCCATGGCTGACTCACTGCTCACCTCAGGTGATCAATCAGTGGCTCAGGCTGGGATTCAGTAGTTTCCCTACAAGCAGTCAATCTGCTCACACTCCCTGATGTCTCTCAGTGTCTCTTCCTCCTCCCTGCACCAGGCTGAGCAGCTCATCCACCTGCTCACATCTTGTGGAGGTGAAATCCTGGCCACCCTTTCCCAGCAGCAGCAGGCTCAGCCACGTGACGCATANAATCCTGGCCACCCTTTCCCAGCAGCAGCAGGCTCAGGCACTTGAAGCCTATACTGGCTCGTTTCTAGGCAGGTCCTCCATCTGAGTTGCCACAGTGTTCTTGTGGCAAGCCTGCTGTCTGGTGGAGACCACGGTTGAACCCTACAGTCTCAGACACTACCAACACACTTTCTTACCCAATGTGTTGTTTGGGCAGGAGCTAGCTTTTAGCTCCCCGGGGCTGTTTATATCCTAGTAACCAAGGGTCAAGGTCAAGAGATAAGAGTGGGCAGTGCCAGCTCCACTCCTGCTAGCTAAGCAGACCACCTACAAGCTGCCACCCCTGGCACAGTCACAGTGCCTTGCTGGCTTCAAAAAAAAAAACAAAAAAAAAAACAACCCAAAGTAGTGCTTTTTGATTGTCCTTTTATGCTTTAGATCCCTTGCCCAATGGTGCTTTGAAGCTGGTCTCCACAGCTGTTTCCATTCCACGCGTTAATAGGGTGCTTAAACTTAATGCAATTGTGCCAGCTCCACCCCTGCTAGCTAAGCAACCTGCGTTCCATTGCAGTTTGCTACTGAAACATATGCTTGTTTTCGTTCATTCTAGCCAAGGAATTCCAGTCTTATAGTTCTCATATAAATAAACAATATGCACACTTGCTCTAAATTCCTGCTACTTACAGTTAGGCAGTTGCCTATTGCATGGGATCTTCCCCTCTTGGTACCTTTGAAACACCTAGATTACTCCCCGTAAGTCTGTGAGTTGCCAGAAAGAACCAAATACTGCTGAAGTGTTCCAGAGTTGCTATAAGATCATGTGCAGCATCTGGTGATGGTCTAACTGGGACTGATGAGCATAAGATGGACCTGTGCCATGTGATCTCATGCTTCCAGTAGACACCACCCAGCACTGGCCTAAAGAAGAGTGCAACTTATATGCCAATCATCACTCATCTCGGATTACACCGATATGCATCGCGATGGGCAATTACGTAAGCGTCGCGATGTATTGGGTCTCTGTATCAAGGACGGCTCACCCTATAGTTACTTGGTCAGTGGTTCATGTCGTGAAGGGGTGGAGTGTATGGGAACTGTTGAATCATGGCCTGAACCACTGATTGGTCACCTGAGGCGAGCACGGAGTCAGCCACAAGGGGCACAGGTGAAGGTGATATATCTGTGTGATTGGAAGGGGTGAAGCCTGGCTCCACCTCTCCCAGACCCCATTTAAGGGCTGACCACCACCAGGGAAGGATCTCTTCTTGGAGATCTCTCCTGCATGGAGTCCATAGTGAACCTCTGTCATCCTAAAGGCGAGCCACCGTCTTTTATTTGCTCTCTGTGTACTATCTGTATAGGCTTATTAAAATATACCATCCTCCATACAATTTTCATTGAAGTACCATCCTTGGGGGTTGTTTACCCTATGCCTATATTGCTGTGTTTAATGTGGTTTCTTGCGACAACTATAGTTAATCTCTCATTGACATGTTTGCTGGAATACTGTTTATGATGAATGGCATTCACAGATGCTCTTTTTCTTCAGAATGTAGATTTTATTGACTATTAGGATTAAGAAAATCAATACTTAATTAATGTAAAGGTGCTATGAACAAGGCTTTGGCTACTTATGCCATGGAACTAGCTTTGAGAAATCTAGTGGGGTTTATCTTTCAGGGGAAGACCAGCTTTGGCAACCAGCTTTCCTATTTGTTCAGGAGAACATTAAACTAGAATTGTCAGAGGATAATATCCTATCCTGTCTTACTTTGAGGCTGATAATGGTAATCACAGAATTGCAGGGTTTGGAAGGGACCTCTAGAGGTCATCAAATCCAACTTCCTGCTAAAATAAATACCTACAATAGGCTGTGCAGGTATGTGTTCAGATGGATCTTGAATATCACCGGAGAAGGAGACTCTACAACCTCTCTGGGTAACCTCTTCCAGTGCTTTGTCAACCTTACTGTAAAGTTCATCAACAAGTTCATTGTACTAATACGAACTTTCTGTGTACAAGTTATATGCCATTTCTCCTTGCCCTGTTGCTACACGCCACTGAGAAGAGCCTATCCATTTGCCTCCCACCTCCCTTTAGGTATTTATAAACATTTATCGGATCCCCTCTCAGTCTTCTTTTCCTGAGTCTGAACAGACTCAGTCTTTCCTTATATGGAATGAATCATCTTTGTGGCCCTTTGCTGGCCTCTTTCTAGAAGATTGCTGTCTTTTTTTGAATCAGAGAGTCCAGAACTGGTCACAGTAGTCTGAATGTAACCTCTCTGAGTTAGAGCGGACAGGAGCATCACCTCTCTCAACCTGCTGGACACACTCCTTATAATGCACCCACTGAGTGCCCTGGACCTGGATTTGGATCACAGGCCATGAAGATAGCACCAGATGAGTAGGATAAGACATCGGTTGGTATATCTGCCTCAATAGGAGCCCAACTCAAAAGCCTCTACACCCTGAGTATGGGTAATGAGCAAGAAGAGCTACAGGCATGCGTGTCCTTACAGGGCTCTGTTGTCATTAGCATTACTGAGACATAGTGGGATAACTCTCATGACTGGAATGTAGGAATAGATTGGTATATATTGTTTAGAAATGACAGGCAAGGGAGAATGGGAGAGGGTGTTGCCCTCTATGTCAGTGTCAAGTTGGAGTCCATGGAACTTCACTTGGATGGGTTGGATGAAGACCTGACAGAGAGGTAATGGGTTAGGGTTAAAGGAAAGGCAGGGGAAGGAGACATTGTAGTGGGGGTCTGCAACAAGCTGCCTGACCAGGAAGACTGAGTGGATTGGGTTCTGTTAACAGACAGGAGCAGTTTCATGTTTACAAAACATAGCCCCCATGGGGGAATTCGGCCACCCCAGTACTTGTTGGAAGGACAGCACAGCAGGGCACAAGCAGTTGAAGAGGTTTCTGGAGTATGTTGATGATCACTCCAGGTGGTATAGGGACCAATGAGAAAAGGTGCTATGCTGGACCTTGCCCTCACCAACAAGGAGGGATTGTTGAGTAACATGAAGTTCCACGGCAGCCTTGGCTGCTGTAAAGCAAACAAAGGTGGTGACAGAGCCTTTATTTGAGGTACAGGCGCTATAGAAAGAGATACTAGAGATAAGGGAGGTGAACTCACCCGTCCCGGCGACCGTTTAGTTAAGGAATGCAGCCGCCTCTCGTTCGAACACTGGCGTGCCGGAAGGAAGGGAGCCAGTGAGGGGTGGGGGGGCAACCCGCGCGGGCTCTGAGCATATCTGTGCTTCCGGAAGTACAGCCGGAAGCACCACCGAGAGGGGAAGAGAGAGAGGACGGGTGTACCTGGGCTTCTCTGCTCCGGTCACTCAGATGCTCATTCACTGGTTCAGGCTGTGACCAGGCAATCTGAGATTTTTTTATTTCCTGCCATTTTTACTTTTACTCTGGCAGCTTATATGTGATATTCGTATCAAGTTAGGGAATTGAAAGGTATTGTGTTACAAGTATACAAAAATGTTTTTCTTTGAAGCCTGGGAATTAGGAGATTGGTTTGTATTTCCTTTTCTATGGGAAAACTAAAAGGCAGAGAATGAATCTCATGACCTATAATTTTTTTTTATATGCTGATAAGTCCTTGAGAGCTGACAGATTTTATCAAGTTTGTAAGCAAATGCTTAAATTATCTTAAAATCAGTAAGCTTAATAAGTATTTGTTGAAGTCTTCTGCTGGATCAGGACAACAGTATCATTCAGCAGCATCCTTTAGTTTTATGTCTTGCTTTACTTTTTGTAGTAAGCATTACATATGACCTCAAATCAACTCGCACAGTCTCTGAGCATATCTGTGCTCCCAGAAGCACAGCTGCAAGCACCACTGAGAGGGAGAGAGAGAGAGGACGAGTGGATCTGTGCTACTCTGCTCTAGTCACTCAGATACTCATTCACTGGTTCAGGCTGTGACCAGGCAGTCCCACTGCAGCTGCAATGACCACAAAATGGTGGAATTCAAGATCCTTCATGTGTCATAGAGAGTGAGTGCACAGCAAGCTTCCTACTCTGGACTTCAGGAGAGCAGACCTTGACCCCTTCAGGGAACTGCTTGTCAGGGTGACAAGGGAGAAGGCCCTGGAAGGAAGGGGTGGGGGGCAAGAAAGCTGGTCAGTATTCAAGGACAATCTCCTCAAAGCCCAGAAGCTGAGAAAAAGGAAGGCAGGCAAGAATGCCAGGCCTCTGTGGATCAACAAGCAGCTTCTGGTCTTCGACACAAAAAGAAAGTCTCTAGGGAGTGGAAGCAGGAGCAGGTTACTTGGGAGGCCTACAGAGAAGTTGTCCAAATGGACAAGGATGAGGTTAAGAAAGTTAAAACCTAGATAGAAATAAATCTAGCTAAGGACATAAGAGGGAACAAGAAAAAATTCTGCAGGTATACTGATGATAAAAGGAGGGCTAGGGAAGATGTGGGCCCTTTCCAGAAACTGGAGACCTGGTCATGAGTGTTACAGAGAAGGCTGAGGAGCTCAATGACTTCCTTGCCTCAGTCTTTTCCAGCAGGAGCTTTAGCCACACTGCCCAAGCTGCAGAAAGCGAAGGTAAGAACTTGGAGAAGGAAGATCTCCCTGCTGTAAGTGAAGATCATGTTTGAGACCATCTAAAGAACCTGAAGGTGCACAGGTCCATGGGACCCTCTGAGATCCATCTGTGAGTTCTGAGAGAACTGGCAGACGATGTTGTCAAGCTGCTGTCAATTGTATTTGAAAGGTTATGGTAGTCTGGTAAAGTTCCCTGGTTGGAAAAGGAGAAACATAACCCCCATTTTCAAGAAGGAAAAAGAAGTAGATCCGGGGAAGTACAGGTCTGGGTGGACTACAGAGAAGCCATCTGAGCAGCCAGGGATCAGGTTACAAAAGCTAAAACAGACAGAATTAAATCTAGCTGGGACATAAAAAGGGGACAGTCAGTTTCACCTCTGTGCCTGATCATGGAGCAGATCTTCCTGAAGGCGCTACTAAGGCACAGGGAAAATAAAGATGAGGTGATTGGCAGCAAGCAACATGTCCTTGGTAGAGCCAAATCAAGCCTGACAGACTTGGTGGCCTTCTATGCTGGAGTGTCAGTGGATAAAGAAAGAGTAACTAACATATCTATCTGGACTTGTGCCAAGTGTCTGACACTGTCTTGTATGATATCCTAGTCATCAAATTGGAGGAACTTGGATCTGATGGATGGTTCACTCTTATCAGAGTGATCAATTGGAATTGGCTGGATGGTTGCGCTCGGAGTTGCAGTCAGTGACTCAATATCCAAGTGGAGACTGGTGATTAGTGGCATTCCTCAGGGATCTGTGCTACAACAGGTGCCATTTAATAGCTTTGTAGGCAACATGGACAGTGGGTTCAAGTGCACCTTCAGCAAGTTTGCAGATGACACCAAGCTGAGTGGTGTACTCGACACGCTAAAGGGAAGAGATGCTATCCAGAGTGACCTGGACAGACTTGAGAGGTGGGACCCTGCCAAGCTCATGAAGTTCAACAAGGCCAAGCGTAAGGTCCTGCACCTGGTTTGTGGAATCCCTAGCACAAACACAAGCTGGATGGAGAATGGCTCGAGGGCAGATTTGGGAGTGTTGGTTGATGAAAGACTCAACATGAGCCGACACTGTGCACTTACTGCCCAGAAGACCTACTGTATCCTGGATTGCATCAAGAGAATTTTGATCCTCAGGTTGAGGGAGGTGATTCTGCCCCTCTACTCTGTTCTTCTGAGACTCCACCTGGAGTACTGTGTCCAGTCCTGGGGCCCCCCACACAAAAAGGACATTGAGCTGTTGGAGCTGGTTCAGAGCAGAGCCTCAAGGATGATCATAAGGCTGGTGCACCTCCCCTACAAGGACAGGCTGAGAGAGCTGGGACTTTTCAGCCTTGAGAAGGGAAGGCCCCAGGGGGATCTTATAGCAACCTTCCAGTACCTGAATGGGGCCTACAGGAAAGCTAGAGAGGGACTTTTTAGAAGGGCATGTAGCAACAGGAAGAGGGGAAATGGTTTTAAACTGGAAGAGGGTAGATTTATACTAGATGTTAGGAAGAAACTCTATGCTGTGAGGGTGGTAAGACTGGAACTTTTAGCCCAGAGATGATGTGGATGTCCCCACCCTGGAGGCATTAATGTCCAGGCTGGACAGGGCTTTGAGCAACCTGGTCTAGTGGGAGATTTCCCTGCCTATTAGCAGGGGGGTTGGAACTAAATGACCTTAAAGGTCCCTTCCAACTCATACCAATGGTGTACTTATGGACAATTGGTTGAATATGAACCAATGATGTGGCCAGGTGGCACCAAGGCTTGTGAAGGGCCTGGAGAATATGCCCTATGAGGAGAGAAGAAAGGAACTGAGGTTGTTTAGTCAGGGAAAGAGGAGCTGAAGAGAGACCATACTGTTCTCTTCAAATACCTGAAAGGTGATTGCAATGAGACTGGGGTTGGTCTCTTCTCACTGGTGATAGATGACACGACAACAGGAAATGGCCTCAAGTTGCACCAGGGGAGGTTTGGGTTGGATGTGAGGAAAAACTTCTTTATAGAGAATAGTTGTTAAGCACTGGATTAGACTCCCCAGGGAGGTGGTTGAGTCACCATCCCTGAATATGTTTAAAATGTGTTTGGATGTGGTGCTCATGGACATGATTTAGTGGTGGTTTGTTAGATTTAGGGTAGTGTGGTTTGGTTGCAGTTGGACTTCATGATCTTGAAGGTCTTTCCAACCTGAGAATTCTGTGATTCTGTATTTCTATTATTCTGTGATTTTCAGCTTCATTGTCTTTTTCAAAGAGGCCCTTTCTTACTATTTCTCTTGAAGTTATATAAAAACATCAGAGCTGTCATATATTAACCCAGCGCGGCTCCTAGTAGTTGCATTTGCTCTGATATAAACTAGCTGCTTAGGTGTTCAAATACTACTCACTTTATGTTGTCACAGACATGTTTGACTAGAGAAAGGTGAATGATTTTAGTTGTACTCTTCTATTTCAAAGCAAATGTTTTGCAAAATAAGTGTTTTCTGAGGGATTTTTCTGATGGAGTTAATTTTATTTCATGAAGAGGCATTGCTTTAATTGTGGCTATTAACTTTCATTGCAAAGATGTATTGCATGACCCAAGGATTTTAAAAAGAAAAACAATAAGACGTTGTAATATGAGTGATCTTAAAGGTGGCACTTAAGAATAGTGTAGAAGATGGTATATTTAGTTAGGTCTATACAGATGGTGTACAAATAATACAAAAGGAAAATGGCTCACCTTTAGATGGAAAAGGCTCGCAGTGGACTCCACATAGGAGCAATCTCCAAGAAGAGATCCTTTCCTGGTGGTGGTCAGCCCTTAAATGGGGCTTGGGGAGAGGTGGAGCCAGGCTCCACCCCTTCCAATCACACAGGTATTATCACCTCCACCTGTGTCCCCATGGCTGACTTGATGCTCACCTCAGGTGACCAATCAGTGGTTCAGGCCGTGATTCAACAGTTCCCTTACAGATGTATACTGGGGTTCCCATCAACAGATATTCTAGGGTACCCATGTTGGGCAGATGCTAGTATTCCCAGCATGGGCATGTGTTCCTTTGTGTCTTTTTGGTGCTTTAGCTTTCATTTTAAACTCTTTATTGAGCTGCCAGTTACTTTGATGTCTTGAAATTTATGGATCATGAGAATCCAGCTTTGATCAGCTAGGTATTTCGACAGAAGAATCATAGAATGCTTTGGGTTGGAAGTGACTTCAGTAGAACGTTACACCCACCCCTTCCCAGGACTCTGATGCCTCCTACTAGATCAAGTTGCCATATCCAACTTAACCTGAAATGCTTCGTGAAGAAGGAGGAAGAGGCTTCCAGTGAAGCCTCATCTGCTTTTGCAGAACTGTTCCACTTCTGTGTGGACTGAAGAGGTTGGATTCATCGTACGTTAGGGGAGATGCTGGCTCCAGCCAGCCTGGTCCTCTCCCTGTGTTAAGAATCAATACAAGGAAGAATATACAACAGGTGATATCTGTAGGTGATACAGAGGACGGACCAATCTCAAGAGAGGTCTATTATCTACCTGGGGTTTATATTAGGGAAACTAGAGACTAGCAACACTTAATACAGCACGTAAACTACTATAAACTGTGGTTATTTCACACTGTCAAGAGCAGTCCAAGGTTACTCATGAAGAACTACAGAGCCCTTGGCAGCATCTGTAAAAGGCTGTGGTGTGCAGGTGGTCTTCTTTTTGTTCCTACTGGTTAAAGGAGAAGGCTTTGCAAGGACCAATAGAATGTGCAGATCAATGTATGGTATGGTTGTGAGACTGATGTCATATCCAGGGATTTGTCTTTTTCAACTATGATACTTTTTGAGGGACTGATCTGGTCTGTTCCTCAGAGGGGAAGAGCGTCTTCATTTACAGGCTTGCCAAGCAGGTAAAGAGAGTTTTAAACTAAAATTGCTTGTTAGAGGGGAACCTCATTCAACTTCTATTAGATCAGTGTCAGTATCAGCAATAGATGCCTAAAGCCAGAGAAAGAGGATCAAGGTCACCAGAAGACCTCCTGAGGAGAAGCATGAAGAGTTCCAGCCACTTTATTAATAAATCTTTGATAAGGGATTCAACTAAAATGCCTGTATGCAAGTACACATAGCATGGGGAAAAAACAAAGAGTATGGAGATGTGTATGTGCCAGAGTGACTGTAATCTTATTTGGGTAAAACCTTGCTGGTCTTTTGAACAGAACTTGAAATTTTCTCTTGAAACAATAATTTAATTAGCTAAACATTAGGTATTTGCTTATGCGCAGTGGACTTCTTCCAGGTCTGTGAAACAGAGCACACTGAAGTTTGGTACAGTCTTACGTAGCACCAGTTCAGTTCCAGTGTAACTTAATTCTCTCATTTGGATTGTGTTATTCTCACAATATAATCCTGAACGGTGAAATACTTAACCTAGGTTATCTTATGAAATGCCAATTTTTGCCCTTGTTGGACTCTTAAGCAAACATTTTGAGGTCTTTTAATCCAATTTTACCACTGTGTTACATTACCTTAATTTTGTGTTGATGATTGTAGTCATAATTTGAAATAATGTACTGATGGATGGTGATTTTTTTCCTGTCATGTTTTCATAGTAGTAGATTCTGAATTTTTAAGAATGTTCATTTTAAACTTTAACAGATAGAATTTAATGTGTTTTAAATCTGTGAACATAGATTTTACAGAGTACTTAGAATGTACCTGGGTTGTTCAATTTATCAACACCCACATGTGTTCTGTTCCGTGAAAAAGCATAGAGCGGGAGACTGGAAAAAATACAAGGGATAATGATGAAACTGTGTATTCATACCTTGTTTTCTGTGTATATTGTAACTTGGGAGTAAAGCACCCTAAGTGCTGAATGTTGGTTTAAAAGATGTGAATTCAGGGGGTGATAATGTAAAATTAATTTGTGTTCTGTGTGTGTTTGAAAGGTAGTTTGATTATTAGTACTGTAGGATATAGGTATGCTTTTGAATGAATTGTTTTATTTGTTGTTTGAATACATTGAGGGCTTCCTTAGAACATGTTTGAGTTAGCTGGAAAAATAAAGTTTGTTTTTTCTCATTTTGCAGGCAAATAACTTGGAAACCTTTGAAAATCATGTAACCAGAACTGTAAGTAATTACGTTTTACTTATTTATTTTCCCTTTACTAGGCCTGATTTATTTACTTATTGTCCTTTCTGTTGCTGTTCATTTTTATTACATCCTCACAAAGTATTTGCTAGCCTCTTTCAGTACCCACTTTGATTTCTATGCTGTGTGAAATTCTTTGATTGGGATTCCTAGCTACCTAGTGTCATACCCACCCCCCTTTTATCCATGTACAGTGAAATTAACTCTGTGTTCCTTACTTCAATGTCAAATAGTGGAGAATTAAAGAGAGATATTAAAATGTTTTTAGACTGATTACATTCAAAGGAGTTAAGACATTCTAGAAAGGTTCTTCTTAGCAGGTACAGCGTAAGTTTTTTGTATTGTGTTCACTGTGCAAACCTTTTGTCTTAATTTGTTTGTGTGCTATGTTACAAAATGAAGTGTCCCTTCCCAGCTCTTTGTTATTGTTGCTGTTGTAGTGCTCATGGTACGGGTAATAGTAAATGCTTTTACTGAAGTGCAATAGAGCTTGGTCTTCAAGGTGATGTAGAAATTTCTGCTAACTGTAAGTATTCATAGCACTTATAAACATACTTTTATCACAGTCTCTGAAATAAGTAAAACAAGGAAAGAATGAAATAATTTTTGGGTTCCTTTGCCATTACATTTTATTAGAGATGTCATGGTAAATATCTATAGTTAACTCTGTGGTGCAGGTATTTGATTCACCACTATAAAGGTGAAGTTGACATTCAAAAAGAAGCAGAAAGAATGACTTGAAAGCATGGTCTTTACCTATTCATTATTCCATTCAGGAACAGCTCTCTATTGCAATAGAAGAACATCTGTTTCATAGTGTTAGTCTTGTGCATGTTGCTTTTGTTTTCCAGTGTTGTCTGTAGTTCAGTATTGCAAGCTTATTCTGGTGTCAGTTGCGGAGTGTAGAGTTCTGATCCATGACTACATACGTATATTCGTATGTACTTACGCTTTCACAGAGGTTTCTTTATTAGTGGTATTGTTTGTTTTTGTGGGGTGGCAATAATGTTTTCTGTGCAACTCAGGCCATCTTCTTAGTTGCATCTATACTGTTATCCACAAATCCTCTCCCCCTCCCCTTCCCCCCATTTCAAAAATGTTTCGCATTTCTACACTTCTTAAAGGTGTCTGTGTGGTGTAAAGGATTTTCTTTGCCACCATCTGAGCACTGCAGTTTTTGGAAAGAGTAAAACACCGTAAATGCTCTGCAGATTGTCTTATTGGATCTGTGCAGTCTTGTCCCCTTGCTATTTCTGGTGTCAAGCAGTATTTGTTGTTTACAGGAGAGTCACTGAAACATGCTTTGTATGAAAGTCTCCTACCTGCTACTGGGAGGAGACATGCTCAGATAGCCATGGTGATGTAAAAACTACTTCCATATAAAGAAATTGCTATCACATTTCCCAGAATGCTTGTAGTAAGGCTTTCTGATTATTATTTAAAATTTTGGATTATTTTTTATCCATGATTTTTAATTACCCATTAAAAACATAGTTGTAGTGTTGCAAGATGTATAGGAATTACTGAAGACTTCCTAAGGACTTGGAAGAAACTTCTGAGTATCCTGGCTACATTTGTAGCTTGAGTGTTGAGTGTGAAGGTGTGTTCCTGCTGTCTGCATGCAAGAGGCAGATTGCACCTGCCAAAGTTTTTTTTGTAGTGTTGAGTATTATGCAGCAGTGGTTAGGGCTAGTTTTTAGCTTTATGGCATTCAGTGTAAACTCTCAGTTGTGACATTGTAGAACTAAGGGTGCAGAAATACTGCAGTTTCCACATATGTATGTGAAGTAAAGCATCAATATTGCACCATTCTTAAGTATGGACTTCGAGGACATTTGGTATTCTTGTTTAAAGTGTCCTTGGTAGAAAAAAACTTATGTGCCTTTTCTTAATTACAAACTTACTTATTTAAAGAATCAAAAAGGAGTTGCGTTGAACACCCAGCTGTGGAAGAAGTTTTTAGCCTTTGGGCATAGGTGCTTTTCTGAATCTAAGTGAGTTGGAAAATGATCCTCCTGCCTTGCTTGATTTTTTGCTATCCCAGACTGGCAGATGAATCTCCAAATGTCTGTGCCCCAAAACTAAACTACAAGGCCCTACAATTAACTTGTACAGGGCAGCCTGGCCTGTCTTGATGTGTTTTAGGGAAGAATCATGGAAGCAGCTTTGTTAGCTGGGCAGGCTGGTTTTAGTAGGAGGACATCAAGCTGGGATTTGTAAATTCTGAAGACATTGCTGATTCATCAAACTGTAGAATTGTTTGACTTGGAAAGGATCTTTACAGGTCTTGCAGTATAACTCTCTTGGAATGAAGTGGGACTACACAGCTAGATCATGTTGCTCAGAGCCTAGTCCAGTGTGAACCTGAATGTTCCCAAGGACAGGGCATCATCACCTCAGGACTCTTCCAGTGTTTCACTATCCTTATTGTAATTAGTGTGTCACGGTGTTATCCCCACGGAGAAGGGAGAAAGAGAGAGAGAGGAAAAAAAACTACACCGTCGGTGGCCACGCCGTCGCCCAAGCAGAGAAACAACGGCACGATTTGAGAAGGAACGGTAACTTTATTAAATCCAATAAAATTGAACAATTCAGAGAGACCAAGTTTCCGAACCAAATCTGAGAGTTCACGTTAGGGAGGAACTGCAGGGGAAACACACACGCTGAAACTCCGCCGCAGCCGAGAGAGCGGGCCTGGCATCCGGTGCGGAGCTCCGCCCCTCTGCTGCTCCGCAACAGCATTAACTCCTTAACTGCCTGCATGATGTTCTGATGTGGAATACCGGCATCAAAACCACAAAACCACAAAGAACTGTTTTTCTTATATCCAGTTTGAATTTTCCCACTGTTAGTTTGAAACCATTTCCCCTTGTATCAAAGAATTAAAGAGTCTGTTCCATATTTCTTACAGCTCCCCTCGAGATGTTGAGAGGCTGGTGTCAGGTCTCTCCAGAACCTTTTCTTCTCCAGTCTGAACAGCCTTAGCTTTCTCAGCTTGTCCTTGTAGGAGAGATGTTCCATTCCTTGGATCATTTTTGTAGCCCTTGTCTGGATGTGCTCCAACAGGTTCGTTTCTCTCCTGTACTGAGGACTCAACATGTAGATGCAGTGCTCCAGGTGTTAAATCTCTAGTGATGCCGAGAAATCCGACGAAGTAACTTGGCACACCAATGAAATATGTCAAGCAGGTATTCCCTTTATTACAGCGCTGGGTGCATGGAGGATCTCTCCACCAAACATGCACACCAAAGAGAGAAACGAATACATATTTATAGGTATAGCACATGCATATTCATCACATTCCAAACTCTGGTTATTGAGGGGATTAAACCTAATGGTCAATTTTGCTGTAAATTTTCTAACCTTGAAGGGGGAGAGCTCCTCATCGTTCATGAAGAGAGACATCTGTTTGGTTATCTTGTTGGGACAGCAGGATGTCCATCCTGCTTTCTTATCGATAAACTTATTAGTTTGATTTATGCCCACCCCCATTTCTGAGTTTTGTTCTGTTTGTGTAACACATCTGGCCCAACAGATAAATCAACAGGGGGTAGAACCTTTGTTGTCATGTACAAGTATTATCCTTCACGATGTACCCCAAAAAACTACTTGCCTCTTTCTGCTTATCTTTACAACCATAAACAGACATTGAGGTGCTGCGACAACTATCTAGATGATTTGCAGTTGTCTTTACTGCAGAGAAGCTGTTCTCATGATTCACTAGTGTAGAGTACAGGAGCAGGATCACCTCTCCTGGCCAGCTGGCCGCTCCTTTTGTTGCAGCACAGGGTACAGTTGTTTGTCTGGACTTCAAGGAANGAACAGCCTTAGCTTTCTCAGCTTGTCCTTGTAGGAGAGATGTTCCATTCCTTGGATCATTTTTGTAGCCCTTGTCTGGATGTGCTCCAACAGGTTCGTTTCTCTCCTGTACTGAGGACTCAACATGTAGATGCAGTGCTCCAGGTGTTAAATCTCTAGTGATGCCGAGAAATCCGACGAAGTAACTTGGCACACCAATGAAATATGTCAAGCAGGTATTCCCTTTATTACAGCGCTGGGTGCATGGAGGATCTCTCCACCAAACATGCACACCAAAGAGAGAAACGAATACATATTTATAGGTATAGCACATGCATATTCATCACATTCCAAACTCTGGTTATTGAGGGGATTAAACCTAATGGTCAATTTTGCTGTAAATTTTCTAACCTTGAAGGGGGAGAGCTCCTCATCGTTCATGAAGAGAGACATCTGTTTGGTTATCTTGTTGGGACAGCAGGATGTCCATCCTGCTTTCTTATCGATAAACTTATTAGTTTGATTTATGCCCACCCCCATTTCTGAGTTTTGTTCTGTTTGTGTAACACATCTGGCCCAACAGATAAATCAACAGGGGGTAGAACCTTTGTTGTCATGTACAAGTATTATCCTTCACGATGTACCCCAAAAAACTACTTGCCTCTTTCTGCTTATCTTTACAACCATAAACAGACATTGAGGTGCTGCGACAACTATCTAGATGATTTGCAGTTGTCTTTACTGCAGAGAAGCTGTTCTCATGATTCACTAGTGTAGAGTACAGGAGCAGGATCACCTCTCCTGGCCAGCTGGCCGCTCCTTTTGTTGCAGCACAGGGTACAGTTGTTTGTCTGGACTTCAAGGAAACATTGCTGGCTCATATTTAGCTTACCCCTGATTTCTTTTTGATTTGTCTGTGCTCAATCCTTTCATCCCCCACCTTGTATTAGTAGTGGGGGTTGCTGTGTCTGAGGTGCAAGACCTTGCACTTTGATTTATTGAACCTCATGAGGTTCTTCTGGTCACCTTGGTGTATGGGAACTGTTGAATCATGGCCTGAACCACTGATTGGTCACCTGAGGCAAGCAATGAGTCAGCCACAAGAGGCACAGGTGAAGGTGGTATACCTGTGTGATTGGAAGGGGTAGAGCCTGGCTCCACCTCTCCCAAAACCCATTTAAGGGCTGACCACCACCAGGGAAGGATCTCTTCTCGGAGGTCCCTCCCGTGTGGAGTCAACAGCGAGCCTCTATCATCAGAAAGGTGAACCACTCTCTTTTTGCTATTCTTTCTGTATATAAACCTACTTAAATATACCATCTTCCATACTATTTCCATTGAATGCCGTTCTTGGGGGCTATTTACCCTACACTTGGTCAAACCTGTCTGAATCTTTCTGGATGGCATCCCATCTTTCAAATGTGTTAACTGCACAACACTACTTGGTGTCATCCAAAGACTTGCTGAGGGTGCACTTGATCCCACTGTTGATGTCAATGATGAAGATAGTAAAGAGCATTGGTACCAGCCCTGACCCCTCAGGGACACTCAATACTGATCTCCATCCAGGCATTGAGCCATTGACCATCATTCTCTGAGTATGATCTTCCAACCAGTTCCTCATCCACTGAATGGTCCACCTATCGAATCCATATCTTTTCCATTTGGAGAGAAGGGTATTTTGTGAGACTGTGTCAAAGGCCTTACTGAAGTCCAGATAAATGACAGTAGTGGCTCTTCCCTTGTCCATTGACACAGTTACACCATGATAGAAGGCCTCTAGGTTGGTCAGGCAGAACTTGCTCTTGGTGAAGCCATGCTTGTTGTCTCATATCACCTCATTGTCTTCCATGTGCCTTAGCATTGCTTCCATGAGGACATGTTCTGTGATCTGTCCTAGCACAGAGGTGAGGGAAGATGATAGGTCACTAGTTGCTTGGATCATCCTTTCTGCCCTTTTTGCAAGGAAGATATTTTTTTTTTTTTTCACTATTGCTGTTGTTGTACACTAGGGAACAAGGCACTATTTTAACAGGTTCTGTGCACAGAGCAGAAGTACTACTAAACATATAGCAACTTGTAGTAGAAATGATGATAAAACTCTTCTGAATGTTCAACTCTAAAGCAGTTTTATTTATATATTTTAATTATTTTTGAAAAAAAGATATATAGTAACTGACACTTATATTCACAGTGTACATTTTTTTCCTTTTCAAATTAGAAATCAATCTAAAAACAGATACCAAAAGATTATGCAAAATCTGATTCTCATCCAAGAAACAGGTTTATGTTTCACCATAGCTTTTTTAAAAACAGTTGCAGTAGGAGTCATCATCATGAAACACTTGAATGATTGGTGTAGTTCATTGTCCTATTTTTTCTGCTGTACCCTAAAATGTATAGAGTTGACTCTACAACAAGCCTACAACTAACTGGTTACAGGAGCCTAAGGTGATAAAAGGATCAGTAAGGAGGATGTGAATAGGAAGAGTTGCATGACTTGAATTTTCACAGGAAAAGGACAATGGCACAGGACCCACTGAAATTGCTGCCCAATGACATTATTCTGTGTCCGGATAGAAGACTGTTGTCACTTGAAAAGCAATTGCTTCACCCCTGGCTTTTGTAGAAAGACCGAAGCTGAATTTATATGACCAAATAGTTCTTTTTGTTACTTCCCTAGGGATATTTTTTTATGTAATTGTTTGGGATTGCTGTCTGTGTATATATACCTAAAAATCCTTACAGATTAGTAGGTAAATTGAAGAAGTTTTCTGTATTCAGAAATCTGCCTCTCAGATGACTGATAAACTGTATTGCCAGGCAAGTCCCTTGAAGGAGGAGAAAATAACCATGTGATAAAGTCAAAGGAAGAACAATGTCTGGGTAGTTTGTCCTACTGGCAACAAGTAAAACACTGTTCCTACTGGATGTATTCTTATTATTACTACAATTTTTTAGCAAAGTTTGAGCTATTAGTTTTTGTTCCCTTTTGTATCTCAGCACTAAATGAAAATCAGGTCTAGTTTCAGAAGATTTTCTTCATAATCATCTATTCTGGGAGGTACCAGCCTGCAATTGCTGTCTTGAAGGGCTACCCATGGATGGAGATGATTTTCCCTTTATGCATGGCCTTCCCTGTGCCTTTGTGCCCTGTACCTGGTAAAACTAATTCTCTGCTGAGATGTGTAATGGTTTGGTTCTTAATGAAGAAGAATCCATTTTTATTGGTGATATTACCCTGAAACAGAATGGAAATGTTGAAAAAAAGAGAGGCAGTTACAGAAGCTTAATTTTAATTGGTTATTAAATGTATATTCAGCTAGAAGTACAGTAAGATCAAGCTCGCATTTACAGATATCCTTTTGTGAGAAATGCTGAAAAAACTTACAGTTATTTACTTACTGTAGCACCCATGGAGCATTACCTGCAGTCTTTGAAGTCCTAAGAAAGGACTGAGTAAAAAGAAGCTGAAAATGCCATGAAATTTTCCTGTTTTCTGTAGTTCTGTTTAAGAGGAGTTTGTGAAACTGGAATCAAGCACTTCAGTGAGGTGAACCTTATGCCATTTGATGTACTTGTTTAAAACTGACTGGAACAGCTGATTTCCAGAAATTTTGGAGGGGGACATGCTAATCACGTGCTTGGATGTGTCCTAGTTTTATATCATTGAATACAAAGATTTAAAGCCTAGCAGTAGTTACTCAGTTTGGAAATATGTCGTATGTGTGGCCAAAACAGGTTGAGTTTATTAGTGTTCTAGCTCTTAGGCTTCCTGTATACTTTCCTGTGCATTTTTCTGTGTACCAAATATAAATTCAGGGCAGGAAGATGAATGAAATCTTTCTCCTAATGAAGTTACTGATGTTTGATATAAAAATGAATTTCTGAATTTCTGTATAAAAAGATGTCTAAATGTTAGTGTAGCAACAGCTATGTTTGTTTGTTTGTT
Organism: Odontophorus gujanensis; assembly: GCA_013399175.1. Classification (NCBI taxonomy): domain Eukaryota; kingdom Metazoa; phylum Chordata; class Aves; order Galliformes; family Odontophoridae; genus Odontophorus; species Odontophorus gujanensis. The sequence goes on along the minus strand of VXAB01007547.1, from coordinate 4,829 downwards.
TCTTAAAAATTATACAGGAAGGGAGCCTCTGCCCTCTAGGCGTCTTCATTTCTCTCCATCATGTACAGAGGAAGCATAGGTGACTATCACACTGGTACTTAATTATGAGACAGTTATAATTAAATTAGAGAAAAGCTATTACTAAGTTTCCTGGGGGAGAAATTTATGATAATCTTTAATGCATAGTTGTTGTTACCGAACAAAAGGCGCTACGGAAATGATACATTAAATTCTCACAAAGCAAAATTATTTATTCCCTTTCTGCTCCAACATGCAGTACTGTTTTTGGAAGAAATTCAGTATATTTTTTCAGTATTTTCGTAAGAGAATCAGCTGATAGCAGCTTAATGGATTTATATAGAAATACAAGCTCTAGCTTCTCAGAAATCCATTGAATGTCTGTTCTAATCTTAGTGCAGAGTCACCATGGAAAGCACAAAATACTTTAACTGGGTTAGACAGCCAGTACCTTTCTGACAGTAGTGACTCCATGTATGTTGTGCATGCGGAGCTGGACATAAACTGGTCATTACCACAGTGTTTACAATTGTGGTTTAAACATAAGAAAACTTTCTTACCCAATTGTTATAATTTTCTACAGTAGGATTATAATAATGTTGAGGAAAAAAGGCAATAATGTTGACATAAATACAACAAGAAAGCTACTGTATTAACCTTTATACTTCATTTGTTCCAGAATTCCATTAGTGTTTTCAAGAGCTCTTTCAGTTGTGACGAAGGATCACGGTAGGTATTTCTTTACTGTTTGGTGTGGTAATGTCACATAATGCTGTCATGTTTTAGATTTTGTTATTTATGGTTTTGATTTTTAAAATCAGTCTTCTGCAAGACATATTCTGCTGTGCAAAGAACAATTATACAGTTCCTTCTCTGAGAAAAGAACTGGACATATTTGAAGACCTTACTTTTGCCATGTCATAGAATCATTAAGATTGAAAAGACTAGGCCAACCATCAAGTCATGCTTGTAACTGCTCTAGACCATGTCTCTCAGTGTGACATCTACCCTTTTTGAACATATACAGAGAAGGTGACTCCACCATCTCCTTGGATGGCTTGGTACTTTTGGGTGAATTTCATCTGGCCCCATGAACGTGTGACAGATAAGTTGGAGTAGCAGCTCCTTGTTTCCTCCTAAGTTCTGCGTATATTCTGGTCCCTGTCCTTGCGTTCCAGCTCAAGGGGCTGAGTACCCTGGGTATAAGTGGCCTAACTGTTAAAAGACAGAAGTAAAGAAGGCATTGAGAACCTCAGACTTCTCTTTGACCCCAGTGACAGTGTTCCTCACTGCATCCAGTAAAGATGGGGGATTCTCTTTGGCTCCCCCCTTGCTGTTAATATATTTGTAAAAACGTTTTTTTCTTTTCTTTAACAGTGGTGGCCAGATGAAGTTCTTGCTAGGTTTTTGCTTTTCTAATTCTCCATTTGCTTATCCTAGTGACATCCTTATATTCTTTCCAGTTTTCCTGACCCTTCTTTCAAAGATTGTGAACTTTTTTTTTATTCAAGTCTCAGCAAAAGCTCCCTTCTACTCCTACATTTTGCGCTAGTGTTTACAAAATTGTTTGCATTAATCTTATTGCTTTTCTACATTATTGATTGCTGAGGTTTTTTTCATTAGTTTTGATGTGAAGAACCCTGGTATTTGGATACTTCGTTTACATACTGAAGAATTTGTGAAAACAGCAGATGCTGATTGTATGAGTCAAAGTTGCAGTTGCTTCTCATTAATATACTATTTATTCTCTTCTGCTTTGTTCTGAACTGCCTCATTTAATTTCTTCTCAGAAAGTGCCGAAGTGCAGACCTTCCTCACATAATGGAGGAGGGCTATGAGCTTGACCTCACTTACATCACTGAACGGATCATTGCTGTATCCTTCCCTGCTGACTGTTCTGAGGAAACTTACCTCCACAGTCTACAAGATGTAACACGAATGCTCAAATCCAAACATGGGAATAATTACCTGGTATGTGTATCAGCTTAATGTTCTGCATCTTCTTTTGTTTTGCAGAAGGTTCACTTGTAGGGTCATGGGTACTGCTATAAACTGTAAGTCACTTACTTAAAATGTCCTTGGTCCACTATTAGTTTTGTAAGCCAGAACTGGATTTTTAGTAATGCTTTAAGCTGTTAGGCAAGATAGATATTAGAAGCACCTTTCTGCTGTCACTGCAATCCCTTGCAGTCCCTGTTTTAGATAGTAGATAATCAAATGCTGTAGAATAATTGCAGTGACTGTTTTTGTTGTCTATAGCATACTTCTAAAAGGTCGTTGTGCTTCAGTGTTGGAATGCATTCTTTTTTTCTGAGCAATCAGCTAAATCTGGGTCCTCAGCTTAGGTATCTCATGGTCACTTGTGATCATGCTTGGGCTGTCTCTACTTGTGTGTGTTATGATACTGTAACAAAGAAAATTAGGGTTACTGTATCTGTTTTCTGTCTGTCTCTTTCTGGATTCTTCTCTTGATTTTTTTTTTTTTTTTTCCCCTGCTATTTAGTTTTCTGTAGGAAACTCTCAAAGGAGCTCTATGTGCAGAGTATTATTTTTGATGATGATCCAAACTGTTACTTTCATATACTATTTTCTGGCTAGTATATCTATAACCTAAAATACATATATTGTATTTGCTTGTTTTGGGAATGTGAATTTAAAACAAGACCAATATTTTATTTACTTCTGTTCTCCTATTAATTGTATTTTAACAACAGCATATAGGTCATTAGAATCAAATTCACAGCTTCAGTAGCATAAACCTTTCTTATTGCAAAAATAAGTTTGTAGAGTGATTCCACCTACTAATTTAGATATACTGTATTTTGCTCAGAAATAAGGGTGACATAGATGCATTGTGAGCTAGCTACTGTGCTGCAGATACACCTGGAGTAGTTACACCAGTTAGTATTATAAGAACTTAATGTGTATATGGTAAGTCTTTTTTGGAATGAGAAAGTGCCCTTTCTCTAAGTGAGACTGCAATCCATTTATTTGTATATTTTACTATTTATTTAAAATATGTATTGTTTATATATATATTATAGTCTCTACTTTGGCATTCTGCTAGATTGTTCTAAAGAGTGTTTGATTGTTCAAATAGGTTTTTGCAAATTCTCAAAATAGCCAATCAAATCATAGCCAGGTTATAGAGCTGGAGAGCTAATTTTTAAACTATATCTGTTGAATCTCATGTTTCAAAGGTGCCTTCAATTTGTTTGAGAGGCACGTGTGTAGTAGCAGGGAAAAAAAAACCAAACAAAAAAAACCCCACACAAAACAGTCACAAACAACAAAAGCCCTGCAATTGAGTTCTACTGAAGCCAGTTAGGATAGTTTTATTTCACTTGATCAGGGCTTCAGCTAACAGAAAATATAGCATAAATCAGTATTTATTTCTTATCTTGCTGTTCTCGTGGATTTATTTATCTGTCTATTGTTGCTACTATGGTTCATAGAGAGAAAGAGGAAAGAATTAGGTAAGCGTTAATGATAATATGCTTCGACAGTGTAAGACCAGAGTCCTTTATGGGCTGGGAAAGACAAAAGTATCCAGAATCTGAGAATCTTACAGTAGTAAAACTGCAGGGAAATCACAAGTGCTTTATCTCAGTGGCAGGCTGAGAAAGCAAAAAATGTACTGGATAGCAGCTGGTGTCTGGTTCAGAGCTCCATCCCCCTTCCACTTCCACTAGAGCATTAACTCTTTCACAATATGATGTTTTGATGCGGAATACCTGCATCAAAACCACAACATTCCACACATTATTCCACATCATCATATCATGCTTAACATATATCTATATACAAACAAAAAACTAATTGACATGCATTACATACAAACATATATATATACACATATATATACATGGAATTACAGACTGCACTCCCCCAGCATCAAATTCCCTTGTGGTACACACTGGATGTCCCCATTTTTCTCCATCACCCATCAAGTGGACCCAGGTCCTGGTGCAAAAGCATTTCCACTGAGAAGTCTGCCCATTTCTGAAGCGGGAAGGACCAACACCACTTTTCCAAACATGTTCTTTACATGTATCACAGGGGCCTTGTCTGTCTCTACAGTATGTAGGGAACTGGACTGTGTAGGACCATCTCGACTGAACGATCCTCTAGTGTTGACCAAGCAGGTGGCTTCTGCCAGATTTTTCTCCCAATGCTTAAATGTTCCTCCACCCATTGCTTTCTACATGGTTTTTAACAACCCGTTGTAGCACTCAATGTTACCAGCAGCTGGTGCATGATAGAGGATATGATAAATCCATTAAATGCCATATTCTTCGGCCCAAATATCCACAAGTGAATTTTTGAAATGAGTCCCATTATTGGATTCAATTCTTTCTGGGGTGCCATGTTGCCAAAGGATTTGCTTTTCCAAACCTAAGATGGTTTTTCAGGTGGTAGCACAGGATACTGCATATGTTTCAAGCCATGCAGTGGTTGCCTCCACCTTGGTAAGCACGTAACGCTTACCATTGCAAGTTCATGGCAAGGTGATAGAATCAACCTTCCACACCTCCTCATATTTATACTTTTGACATCGCCCTTCC
>VXAB01007546.1:24890-75762 GCA_013399175.1 Odontophorus gujanensis | reverse complement strand
CTCTTTCTTCTTTTCTTTCTCTCCACTGTTTTTTTTCCCTTTTCCCCTATACTGTAATACTCTGGAAAAAAATATTTATTTTCTTGTTTTCCTTTCCCCTCGCTTAATGCCTGATCTAGTTCTGCAGTGTATTGAAGCTTTGTTTGTTTCTTTGTTTGTTTTGTCTGCAGGTTGCTTTCTTTGTTATTTTTATTGTTCTTTTGTTTGTTTCTCGTAGGGGAGTATTTACATTGCTGTATGTATTTTGCTCAGACGAAAACAGCTACAGTATCATGACTGTAATTTTCATTATTATTTTCACTGTAGAGCCCTAGTGCTCACAAAGTCATTTAGGCTAGGACAAAAGACAATGTCAGCCCCCAAAGCATTTACACAAATAAAATTTCAGAGTTATTTTTAAAATGTGTTGTTTATAAAATGAGCTTTAACAGACTGTAGTCATGGGTTACAACACAGTATACATCATCTTCTTTAAGCAATATCATAATACTTTGATAACTGAACTGCTACTATCCCATTGCATATGTACTTTGTTATCAGAGATCAAATTAAGTTTGGGTGTCTGGTAAGAACTCAAAGAAACTGAGTGAGAGTATGGTCAGAGGTGGAAAGCAGAAGACAGTGGAGGAGAGCTTGGAGAACCTAACTGAGGGAGCTGCACTGACCAGGGTGTTGCTGGGAAGGTCTGGTGTCAGTTTCTCACTCTCCTGCACATTTTCCTGCGTGACTCCTGCATGAATGTTTAGGAGGAAATGGTGCCCTTTTCTAGAACTTGGACACAAACTCCATGCTATTTTGAATAAAACCTTGTTATAGGAAGAGTTTTCTAGAGTAATATTAATTAGTATCAAAGCTGACAGATGGAATTCTTTCACACATGCTTTCTGTTTTTTGTCATTTTCCTCAAATGATTCAAGGTCAAGCAGTGCAGTGATTAGTCTGGCTGTGGCATGAACCACAGTCCCAGTGAACAATAACATCTTCTGATTTCACCCCAGATTCCCAATGCATGGTATTCTCCAATATACAGTGATGGACATTTTTTGCAAGAATTAACCCTGTAAACAGCATGGACATTGTCATCAGGATCTCTATAGTAGCTGTCATCATCTACAATTAAGACACATCCCAACTTCCCAGACTATATCACCATGCTTTTCAAATAGCCTACCTAGATCATCCTGATCAAATGCTGCTATCTTCATTACTTATTACTGTGTGTTAAGGATTATGTATTGTTTGTGCCTTGTTAATATTTGATTGTAATTTCAAATACCTGGAAAATTCATGGTTAAGTATTAACCACAGATAGGTTGAAGCACAGATGTTTCTTGCTGGAGTTATTCCAGAAATTTGGAGTTAATATCTTGTCTTCCCTTGGCTTCTGTAGCACAATGGCTACATACTCCTGTATACCAACATACATGAGTATGTTGGGACCTGTCAGCACCACCATCATGAATTCAGGGAAATCTTACAACTCCTTGACTATAAGAATGGACATTTCCCCAGATGTTGCTATTGATTACACTATATAATTATGTGTATCAATTCTACTTATTTCCATCTCTTCCCATCTCTTCTCCGTTACCCCATTGCAGACCTCCCCACATCTCCCTTTACTGTGTGCACTCATCACCCCTGCCACAGTCATTGGTATTCCACAGCTTTCTTCCCACTTCCAAACACTTAGCGCTTTGATTCCTCTTCACATCCTTTCTGTTCTTCCTGCTGCAGGATGTTCTGCTTCCATTGCTCTACTCCTCTCCAAAGCTACAGATCCAGCATAAATAACTTTATCACAGTGGCCTCCACTGAGTGTGTGACAGACTAAGAAAAAAGGACTTTTTGAAGAACATTTAAAATCATTCCGTTTGTCATATACTGCAGAGCTTTTAAGGTATTTCCAAGTCCATCCTACTTCATCATCATTATGCTAATAACATAAGACAGCAAAGATGTTTTTTGTTTTTTTTTTTGTACCACAAGCAGCAGGTAACTGTTTTCAAGTCATATTAAGTTGTAAATGGCCCATGAAATGATACATAAATTTAATGTATTTCACCACAAATGTCAGGAAATTCTAGAAAATGGGCACATTATCTCAGTTAACACTGTGTTATATCTCTTCCACTTATTCCAGAATAAATACCAACATTTTCCCAGTCACTCAGAACAGCAGGCAAATAACAACAGAAAATAGTTTGCTTTACTCCCCTTAGACCTCCTAAGCAGTCATTTTCCATGTTTCCTAAGCCCATTGATCAGTGACAAATCATCAGATAGTATAACTGGATTATAACAGCAGAGATGTCAGTGCTCTATCTGCCCAGAACTAGTGCCTGCTTCCCCACTTGGCTGAATAGTCTTGCCCTCATCCTACCTCAGCATTTCCCGCACATAAAGATAACACTGGAGTCTATGCTTGCCAATCTATAGCTGCGACAGAAACCAACAGGAAAAGCATCAGGCCAACAACTCAAAGCAGTTGGCTGCTCACTGCAAGGACCTTTGGAATAGAAAGAGAGCTCATTGCAACAGGACTTCCAGAAATATGAGCATGGGTTGGAAAGGATTTACCACCTTCAGACTCCTCAGGCTGACAAGAGATTAAGAGGATAACATTTTAAAAAGGAAATTGTTCATGGTAGAAATGAAGGGAAAAAATATTTGAATACTTTCTTAGTTATGAGCAGGATTAAACAAAGTGGCTTTCAGAGGCATTTCCCTTATCAGAATGTCTTGCAAAATCTGTGGGTGAGGAAATGATTGGAAAACTCGCAGATTTTCAGAACATGTGAAAACACAGCCCAGGAACTGGCAGGGAACATCTTTCCACAAGTGGGGAATTGACAGAGAAAAGCCTTGCAATGACCCAGGAGATGATGGGAAAGGGCAGGGAGATTAATGTGATTCTGAGCAGACAAGCAGCCCTTATGGAAAACATGCTACATGGAGCTTCCCTCCCACTCTCCTTTCCTTGGCACTGTCTTGCAGACTCAAGCAGCTCCATCTCTGGATCCTCAGGCATCCAAGCACTCATCAGACTGGGAAAAGAAAAACCTCAGGGACCCAAAACACAGCTTCTTTTCATAGAAAAGGTCCACAGCAGTGCCCACCTCAGTACCCTCCAACCCAACCAAGATGTTATTGCTGCAACAACGTTGCTTTCTACTTTTCAGATTCCTGAAGGGTCATCTAGCAGAGAGCCAACAGTCACAAACAGCTGTAACCTGTAATGTTCAGGGTTGTGGGAGCTGTCTGTATTGTGCTGTCACTGATAAGTTCAAAACATAGTATTTGCCCTGCTTTCCATTTCTTTTTTTCTTTTTTCTTTAATTCATAATGCTTGCAGTATGTATCCACCATTTTCCTGCGTTTGTATCTTTGCACTTGTAGTTTTCAAAACAAAAGAAATGCTTTTACTCCACTGCTATTATCTTAGTTGACCTTCAGTAGTAAAAGTACATCTACTAGACTTTCAGAAAATAACTTCTAAGTAGAAGTTTTAAACCAAAATTCATAGGAAGGCAGTTTGGGATGGAACATTTTTATTTTAATTCCTAGTTAAAAATCTTTATAAATCTAAATAAAGCATTAGTAAAATTGACACCAGGCAGTAATGACTCAGGTTTCTGTACTTCTGTACTTCTGTACTTCTGTACTTCTGTACTGTATTTATTGAGTTAAATTGAGGTACTTTCATGAAATGTTTTCTGGAAAGTTTCAGATTTCTTAAGAGAAATCACATGCGATAGAATTTACAAATACTCTCCTCTCTGGAGTCAAAACACAGGACAATTCACATCAATTGCTATCTCCTAATTTGAAGGGAATTTCCCCTGGCTTTCCTGGTGCAATCTACAATTATGGAGCTCAAAGCAGATCAGTGAATCAAGTTTGTTCTTTGCGAATGCTCTTCATCTACACTGCATTCAGTTCAGGTCTTAATTTGGACAAGGTTTAGGAGGTACCCTTGAACCAAACATGACAACCAAATGGTTTGAAGTAATAAAAGTCCCTAATGATTGCTTCCTAAATTTGAGGAGTTGAATTTGCAATCAAGGAGCTGAGGGTCCAGTTTAATGTTCTTTGAAATAAACTTAATTTGCACTTAAGAAAGTCATATAATCGTGGAATCATTAGGGTTGGAAAAGACCACTGAGATCATGCAGTCCAACCATCAATCCATCACCATGATGTCAATAAACCAGGTCCCTCAAGGCCACATCTACGCATTTCTTCAACGCCACCGGAGATAGTGACTGCAACATATCCCTGGGCAGACTGTTCCAAGGCATCTTCACTCTTTCAGAGAAGAAATGTTTCCAAATATCCAACCTGAACCTCACCTGGTAAAACATAAAGTTATTCCCCCTCATTCTGTCACTGTAACCTGGGAGAAGAGACTGATATCCACCTTGGTATAGCCTTATTTCAGGTAGTCGTAGATATCGATAAGGTCTCCCCTTGAGCTTCCACTTCTCCAGACTGAATCACTACACATTTTGAGCTAATTTTTTTTTTTTAAAAGCTCAAAACCATGCTAATTCTCAAAATCAGAAGACCAGACAGTGTCATCTTACCTGCTTTCCCATTTCAGTGCCATCCTGCAAATTTCTAGGTAATTATTAGGGTAATAATTTATTATTCATATTGTTATTATTCAGTTAATAGATTATCAAGACAGAGTCTACAGAAACTGAGGCTAAAGAATGACTATTTGCCAGTGCCTATAGCAGCAGACTGCCAAGGCCTGGACACAGACCCACCACTGTCACCCAGACATACACAGGTTGGCTCCCTGACACCCTTTTAGGAATCAAACACCTTCCTAAATAAGGAAGGCATAATTCGTATAACATAGGCTGGGGACCACTCTTAGCTTTGTTATGGTGTCAAAACTTTGCCATAGGAATGTGGGTCTTGCCATTCCAGTCGGCCTCAGAGAAAAATAACAGCCCTTGTCCCATTTAATTTCCTAGTCCAGATGTTGTTTCTCTGCCTGTACTGGACCTGGGACCTCACTTTCACTAAAAATAGAGAAATGAGCTGCTGCAGCCCTGGCGCTGTGCATTAGATCATTATGAATCCTTCTGGAAGTGCCTGATTAATCCGTTGTTATCCAGACACTCTGCCGGCACCCTGTCACTGCCTCCCGCCCGATCCTGCAGCACAACCCATCCCGTCAGGTAACACTCAGTTCAAAGGCCCAGCAGGGCACTGTGCGAGGTGAGCTGTCGCCAGACGTGTGCTGTGAGAGAATGCCATATGAACTGGGCAAGTCTGTAAGGAACGTGCAATAAATGTGAGGACAGACTATTTCCCACCAGACACAAAAAAATATACAGAGAAGCTAGGCTAAAAGGCTTTTGTTTTCAATGTCTTGGTCCCAGAAGTTATAAAAGGAAGAAATACTGTCATGCATTGTGCAGTGCTATATAATCTAATCACAAAATAAAAACCGTAGTAGTCATGGGATCTCACTCTCATCTGAGATGAGTCCCTGCTGATATTTAGGACCAATACTGAAGCTGATTTCAGTTATCTAAAACTGAATGCACCTTCTTTTTCTGTTTGCCTACCGCCATTCAATCTGATCCAAAGGACTAAAGTACATCTTACATTTTCCTGAAGGGCCATTCTAGCAATTAGGCTGCAAATTAATTTTCTCTCTCACTGAAATTGTCTGAGAATAGAGGAGATGGTAAGTGTATTTGTTTTTTTTGGTAAGTGTTCCAACTGCAATGGTCAATTTTCCCATATCTGAAAGTCCGTGAATGCCACTAGTGTTCAATAAACAAATCACTTTCTTTTTTCAACATGGGACAAGAAGTTTCATCATTTTCAAAATGTTTGCTGTATTCAACCCAAATTGCCTCATGTTATTTAGCTTCCAGCTGACATCCACCATGGGAAATCACAATGCTGGTTGTGACAGTTTGGCAAAATCATAAGGAAATCAGAATAGTCATATTAATTTCTAGCAAGCATCTGATTTTCTCTCTATAAGCAGAAGCTTGCACTTGTTTGATGGGGCTTCCATGACACTATTGTGTCTTCTGTCCTATTAAAAGACTACTGCATGTACTGGAACAAAGGCTACGTGCTGAGAGGAGCATATCTATCTTCATGATGTATGCTTGGCTCACAGCCTGCAGCCACAGCACTGAAGCTGGAGATGGCTCAGTAGGTTTGGTGGAATTGTTAAAACTGACTGCCAAGTCCTGAACCAGCTGTTAAAGGTTGCCTCCAGCGAGTACTGCTCCCGGTGATTCCTGTCCTCTCTCATTATCTTCAGAGTTTGCTCCACCCTCTACTGCACGACTTGTTTGTGCTTGCAGTGCTCTCATCACCTCTAAGACTTTCATGATGCCAGCTACACAGTTTTGGTGACACCTTTAGCCTACAGCTGAGTTTCAAGAAGGATGCAACCAGAAAAACTCCTTAACTAGGAGGTAGCAGGAACTAGACTTCCTAGAGGGAAGATTTTTGATGTTTTCTCTCTTCTAGGACAAAGCAAAATAGGCTAATAAAACCAGTATGCTCAGGGAGGTATTAGCTGCAGACTCCCGTGTTGGGTTTATAGTCTAAATTTTGTTCTCTTTATAAAGCTTCCAGATTTTTCTCAGTTACTATTTCTCCTGTCACATACTCACAGCATCTTCTGCTGTACACTCACTCCTTATGCCTGCCCTTTGGAAAAGATTTTCTATGGTCCTGCACCTCATCAGTATAATAATTATTTCAGGCTTCACCATTAAACATAGTGAATTAGTGTGAGGCAGAAAGAAGTGAAAGGAAGTTTTCTTCTTGATTTCAATAAGCTTCCATTTAGGTATTTCTTTCCTTGATGAGCCCCTGTGTTTTCCTCTTCTTTCATTCCCTTTGATATTCAGTGTTCATGTGAGTGTGCATAACTGTGTTTGTGATTTTCATCTCCTGGACTTTAAGTGCTGAGAAGGATACAAATGTAGGAGATAAACTCTAAAGACATCATCGATGAAGCATTGAAGCCAGTTCCACGTTTTAATCCTGCATAAATTATCCTGGAACTTATCCCACATTTATGATGTGTGAGAGAATAGAAAAATAATGGGATTACTCAGAAGTTTCAGATGATTATAAACATATGGTGCAGAACAGTATAAGAGCAAAACATACTGAGGGAAATATCATCAGTAAATGAAAGGTTAATAATGGAAAAAGTAAGTTTGGAACCTCATATGTGGCCTATTATCAAACACTACTGACATGAAAGAATTTCTGCAGTACTATTAAAAGTAGACAGCTAGTAGTTTAATGATTGTAACAAGAAAACTTAAAGGCATTGGAAAGGAAACTATATGATTATAAAAGAACTCATCACATATTTAAGCCTCCTATGAAAAATGGTAGTTTTGTGCCTGAGGTTCCGGACTGGGGACTCAGATCTTGATTTATTTCCCAGTTCTGCTACAGATTTCCTCTGTGACCTTGGGCCGGTTACTTTGGGAGAAACATGTTAAAACTCCTAAATGACTTAGGAATCAGAGTCCCTTTTCCAAAAGGGGGTAGCAGCAGATTCACGAAGTGACAAGTGTGTGGAAATGCTTGAGTGCAGCCAGGGCTATCCTCAGACTGAGTGGATGCTGACCCAACACTTTTTGAGTGTTTTTTTTTTTTTCAAGAATAGTTTTGTTTGTTGTTGTTGTTGTTGTTGTTGTTGTTTCTGAGCACCAGTAGGTTATTGTAACCCTAGGGAAATGGCTGTCTTCTGATTGCCAGAGGAAAATGAGCAGGAGATGGCACAGACAGGATCAGCTCCTGGGTGACATCATGAAGGTGTTGCAGGGCAGGCAGCTTTGGGAGCTGCTGCCTCCTATGCTTTACAGCTTCTGCTCTATTCTCATCAGTGGCTAATTTCTGGGACAGGTGCTTGTGCGGTGCCTGGCTCTTGGGTGTCAAGCAATGCATGCAGAAGATGCTGTGGTCAGTAGGGTTACACAGGGGTTACTAGGTAGGAAACATGGGCTCCTGTTTCTTAGTGTCCTGCTTGGTTCAGAAGAGAAATATGTGAGAACAGCAATTTCACTCAAGGGCAAGTACTTTTGGCATGGAAAATCATCCACACACAGTGTGTGTTCACACACACAGCCCTCAGCCTCAGAGATGTAACATATATCCCTAGACTCCCTGTAGAGTGGGAAGAAAGAAGAGCCCTCATTTGCCTCCAGTCTGTGAAGCAGAACTGTAAAATAACTGAATTTCCTTTTTATTGCTTAGAACCTTGGGCTTCAGTATCAGGGTTAGGAATGAAGTTCAGTGCTTGTTTGTTTTGCAATGCAGAAGTTAGCTTCCTAAGAAACCTTACCTAGCAACTAAGCAGGTGTATGAACTTAAATCGCCTCAATGTTGTTGCCTTCAGATTTCAGACAGCTTTGACAGATTAACCCTTATTGCTCTCCCCAACTTGTGAAGTACAAATTGCAATAGCAGAATATTCTTTGTCTCCCTCATCCTATACTAGTTCATGCTGTACATAGTGTCATAACTCACATACAGAATAGAAGGAATGCAAGAAATAATAATCCTGTAATGTACTTAGGGGAACTAAGGATTGATATTCACTCTTGCTTTCCATATGCTATTGCAATGATAAAAGGATCTTACAAATATATTTTTTTCCTTCTCCTTAATATGTCTTATGGTCATAACTCAGAATCTACTTTGGACAGGATTCACAAGCTGCTGTGTCTGTGTAAATTCAGCTGAAATGAAGTAACATACTTTCTGCTTCAGTATCTTGGATACCTCCATTTGCCATGCTTTGTTTCGTTCTGTGAGGAAGTACATAGAGGTTAAGGTATGTGGTAGATCACAAAAGTAAAGGATATAAGGTGTCTGAGAATTAAAAATGTCTTAGCAGAGAATCTCTCTTAAAAGTGTGTTTTGTTTTCAGTGGTTTTGGTGCAAGCAAAAGATCCCTATGAAATACATGAAAAATATGAATTATAAGTGTATACTTTTTGTTTAAAACAAAATATTTTGGGAACTACTGTTTATTGACTGGAAGAGGGAAGCACACAGGAATTCAGAAACATCAAGGTAAATGTGTTGTACACTTTCACCAAAGCATTTTCAACCTCTATTCCTCCATCTACATCTTACTGCCTTCTCAGCAAAGACAATGGAGACTGATCTCATGCTAATTGAGCTAGATGCACTAGAGGCAAACTTTTGTGAACACTTATTCCTTCAGTTTATATTTCATCAAAGCAATTTGACTCTTCTGGGTGAGTGTGGAAGCAATTTCACATACACAAGTAGCTAAAGTCTTAGTTACTATGTTAGGTTTCATATTCAGAAAAGAAAGTTTCTGTCACTGTGACCTGCTGTATCTGCTTTTATAATCAGTGTGATCAAAGCAGTCCTTGTGTCGTGGGACAGGATTCCCTTCTGGAATATATCTACATGACTGTAGACAGCTGTTACTAAAACACAATTTAAAAAGCTGTGGGAAATCTGTCTGTAACTGATGCTTTTCTCAAGTGTTAAGTCTTGAAAGAATCTTTCTGTTTCCTCTAAGGAAACATCTCTTCATTTTGTGTATCTGGTTGTAGAGGGGATTCCTTCCCGTGTCAGGTTATTTCTGATACTTCTTGATTTGGTCAAAATATCTTTTTCTAATTCTGTTGGCTACTGTATTTGTCTGTGACAAACCACTGCTGCATCCATAAGATTCTAGGTTGAGAGAGTCATTATGATCACCTATCCTGATCTTGGATATAACACACCACTATTACAGTGATCCCTGCAGAAACCTGCTGCTTGTGGTTGAACCATGTGTCCTTCAGAGGGCCAGATTTCCTGGGGACTGGAGTGCCACTGCTGGGACAACAAATGTTGGGGAAACAGCCTCCTGCAGATCTTGAATGTGTCCCATCCTGGTCCTAAGTATTTATTTCTGGAAGTGCTATCCTGTTCATTTTTCATTTATTCTTTCTTTTAAAAAATTCTTAATATTACCCAGAAGGACCATAGGAAATGCAAACGTACTGAAAGTGCTGCTTCTTTATCAGTCTTTCACAGTGCAGCCAGAGGCTGGTGTTGTCTGGGCATCAGTCAGACTGTGGCAAGACATACTAATGAAATTACACTGACTGCAAAGAAGCACAGATCCTCTATGTCTGGACTGGTCATCTCTTTTCACAGCTCAGTGAAACTTCATTTCTTTCTTCTGTTGTTGGCAGTATATTGCTGCTTCCTCACTCCTACAGTTAGGAGGGAAATGATGATCCTTCAAAGCAGATCTCTGCAGAGTTTTGCTCCATGCTTCACTGAAGCATAAAATACAGTGTACATTGACTCAATTTTTGTGTTTCTTTCCATGCACATGGCTGCATACTCTTCCTAGTGTGGAGTCCCATGTCTATGGGAGCTCTGAAAAAGGTTTTCCAGTCTAAAGAGTTTTGCGCCCCCAAATTGCATGCCAGAACCTATTTGCAGTGGGCAGGATTCAGTTATTCTCCCCAGGAACCATCTCACAGGCTGTGAGTACTCCCACCAGTACACCATATGCTTACTGTTTCCAGATCCTAAGCCCTTTCCTTGCTTATCTGCATACCCTCTACTAATTTTTCACTGCATTTCCATGTTTTTTGCTTTGTTTTGTTTTGTTTTTCCCTGTGGCAATGCACAGAAGAAAAACTGTTGTGGCTGGTTTTATTTCCTTTAGACTTAATCATTATAAATCCAAAATCTGAGGCGATAAATATGGTAAATATGTTTTTAATTTGATCTGATGGATAATAATGTCTGAGGACTTTTCATCACTTCCTAGAAGAAGTTCTTACTGCAGTTCTATTTTCTGTTTATGAGAGATATAAATCACATCTATTTTAGTCTCTATTTCCAAATCTCAATTTATTTGATTCGAGAGGATTCAGGAATTTTTCTTTCTGTCAATTATAAACAGTCAATTCTCTTCAAAGATTAATTTATTTCTTAGAATATGAAGTCCCATCTCAAAAGAATAAATCATAGCTTCTTTTTGTCTTTGTACTGTGATTAATCTGGGGGCATACGTAATTGATGGAATAATTAATCTCACTCTGTTTTCAAATGAAGTTTGAAACCCTCCTAAAAATATATATTTTAGAAACAAGCTATTAGCTTCAATTCAGGCATAAGCAGATTGTATAACTGTGATTATTAGGTCAAGTTTGGTGATTTTTTTTCTCAGGTTAAAATAAAATTAATTCTTAAGTTTTTTTGCTTTTTTATGTTTTGCTTATTTGTTTCTTTATTTTGCTTTGTATGACAGTTCTGTAACTGTGAAACAGATGGTGCAGATTTCATTTAGTGGGAGTAGAAATCAATTAGGTAAAAGAGAATGACAAATTTTAAGTAGTGTTTTGCAGTCTTTTTAGAAATAGTTTGTCAGAGTAGCTTTCAGAGCTAATTGTTCCTGAAAGAGGAATGGCTATTACTTACTGCCAGGGTCTTCTGATCTTCCTGTGATCCTGTATGAGTCTGTTTATTAATGTTTTCTTTAAAAATTGAGCCCTTCTGCCCTCTGGCTTTGATGTTCCCAGAGCTTAAAGAGTACAGCAGTAATGACTGCAAAGCAAACGAGATTATCTGTGGCTAATATTTTAATCCAAAGTCGTGGAATTCCCTGTGCTTGATTTGCACTATTGCACCATATACTGACTGCAGACATTGCATCCCTATTCTTTTCAGAAATCTATCAAGTATATTTCTGAGACATATTCTTTAAAAGTTAATGTATGTAGGCAGAGATGGAAGAACAAGTCTTTCCAGATCTCTGGGAAGAGATGATATTTTAAAAGGAAAATTGTGAGCAATTGTGTCTGGAAAGTAAATATAGATGAATGATTAAAATGTTGTGTAGAAAAGAAGGTGGAAAGAAAAAGATTGCCAACATCCCTTTAGAGGTAAAAGGAGAAACTATGAGATGATTTGGGTCACAACAGGATTTCTTCCAGACATTGTTACCTCTGTTTCAGATACCCTGTCCCACCTCTAAATCCTTCTGAACTAGGATGGCCAACTGATTATTTAGGTAGCACAAAGACAGCATTTAGATGTCTAAAGACATCTGAACATCCAACAAACTCCAGAAAGTGCTAAACTAATAAAAGACAAGACTCTAATATAGGGGATTTGTTAACATTCAAACACCTCAGTGGCATTTCTGCACTTAACTTTTTATTCACTATAAACCCACTTTTTCCAATTAGATTTCATAAATCTGGGCCCTTCCCAGGATGCTGAGGTTTACAGTTGAGCCTTTGTCACAAAAAATACAACCAAAGAGTTTAGCATAAAATACTTCATCAGATTTTAAATCCTCCAAAATGTAGCATGTTCCTGTTAATTCCTGCCTGTGATGGAGAGGATTTGAACTATTTGACTGTTCTAGCCTTTAAATAGTACTACAGAAAAGAAGGAATTATCAAATCCTACAGTAGCTCAACTTTTCATGAAACAATGAGCTGTTCTTACAAGAATAATACATGAATTCAAGCCCCATAGTTTAGGTATTCAAATCTGAAAGAAAAATCTGAAGTACCACATTTTCCAAATCATACTTCTTACAAGAACTGGAACAAAAGTTTATGTCCTGTTCAGATGCACACTGCAATCAGTGGGCACACATTGAGGCTAGGCAAAGGAATACCCAACCTGTGGGTTTTAATAGCTAAGTTAGTCTCATGAATGCTCAGTCATGACTGATGTCAGTTTTGCTTTCAGACCTATGCAATACACAGTTATTATAGAATCATAGACTCACAGAATGACGGAGGCTGGAGGGAACCTTAAAAATCACCTAGTTTCAGCCCCAGCTGTCCTTGGATTTAGGTAGCTCCTCAGTGATGAAGGGGAAATCTTGAGGATTTTAGTTTTTTTGTTTGCCAGCAAGGACAGTTGCTAATATGTAGGCACAAACTTCCTTTTCTGGCTTCAGTAGTCAATAAATGTTTTCTGTGAGTATATTTACAATCAGCAGAAAGAGACGAGTCTCTAGAAGAGACATCCTGGAGTAGTCAGCCTAAGAAGATTCACTCCCAGAAAATGTCATCTTCTTTCCATTGACTCAGAATGGAGACAAAGGGAATCAAAGTTTGGTAGGTACACTGCCAAAAAGTACAGCTAGATGACATTATTTGTTCTGGGTACCTGTGGCTGAAGGCTAGGATAAATGGAATCTGAGGAGGGGTATTGCAAGGTCTTGGGTTAAGGAGAGAGCTCTGGGTTGTTCTCAGCCTTCAGAAATTTAGAAAGATACATAAAGTTATGCATAGGTCTTTCATAAATTCTTCTTTACTGAAGAGATGGCCCAGACTGGATGGAATTATCTATGGAAAATGATTACAGAAAAAGAAATGAGTATGCTTCACTCTGTTCCATTCTGTTTTCTTTTGTTCTGTTCTGTCTGTTCTGTTTTGAAAGGACTGGATGTCCTGTCAAACAGAGGTGGTCACTTCCATCTCTTTTCCCATTAATTAAAAATTAGTAGATTTAACTGTAATTGAACAAAAGAAGTGAATGACAAAAAACTATTGGACTCAGCTAATCAGAAAACTTAAGACACTCTGATTGGTGCTAAGCAACTTATCACCAACTGGAGATGACCCAGTCATGCTGTACTAACGAGTTTGAAGTTGATGTAACAAAAATGGGGAAGTCCACAGGAATTAGTAGCATCCTTTCTTCTGCCTGATTCACGCGGCTCTGAAATTGTGTACCTGATTTGTTCTTTCTGGAAGTACTAAAATTTCTACATTACATTTTGTGTGTTCAACAAAAACAAAAAATTCTGACTTCTGCTGTAGAAAAGAGCTCCAATGAAAACTTATGGCAAAAGTTTATCTTGTTTATTTCTGAAGCCAGAGCAAGTATAAAAGTCTCATACACATGAACATTTTGCGAATAGGAATAGTACTATAGCACTATAGTAGATACAGAGTTCACCTGGACGGTAAAGAATGCATGAATAGAGTGTCTGCATCTTCTCAAGTCTTTGTAATGTGCCCCATACTTTCCTACTTTTTGCACAGCTAATGTGCATTTTGAATTTATTCAGTGGGGATTCTGACTGCTAAAAGGACTTTAAGCAATTTTCATTGGTAACCCACCTAGGGAAAAGAATAGTGGAAGAGTGATTAATCTTGTGGGCTTTACATGCCCCCTGGTGGAAAAGTTCCTCAGTGTAGCTGTAAGGATTTCATGCATAAACATCTCTTGTAAACAGATGTGTGGTTGTGAAATGTATCTGAGCTGCATTCTTATTTAAGGGTCTGCTCTATTATCGCTGTATATCCCATGAATAAGAACACACAAGATCCCAAGTTACAAATGAGCACCTGGACTCGTTTAAGTGCTGCTAGCATGATGTACATTGCTTGTACGGTATAAATTGCTGGCCTACAATTTCTTGCAGGCAAATGATGCCAAGCTCTTAATATATATAAAATGAACTCTAGTAACTTAAGCAAAATAATCACAATTTTCCCCACAGTCTTTCCAGGATGTCAATCTGAAGGGTTTTGAAGGATACACAATACCTTGTTACAAACCATATAATGTTTTAAAAACTGTCCAACTGACAACCTTGGCTAACATTGCATCTTCTATCTAGATTACTTCAATATGTCATGTCCATATCACACCACTCTGTCCATGGTCCCAATGCCAAGGATTTCTGTCTTGTCCAACCTTTCCATCTGGAAGTAATGAGCTTAATATTCTGGCTCTACCCCCGTAAAAGCTATGTCACAAAAAAGTAGCAGTCTTATGAGCTGTTGTATACCCTGAAGACAAATTTGAGATCCACATAGCCTCTCGAAGTTCTATTCAGATTCATTTACAGACAAATTTTCCACTCTTCTCCCTTAAGACCTACAGCAAGCATACCATAGGACTGCAAGAGTGATTTGACAACCATTTATGCTTAAATCCTTTCCTAGATATGTCAGAGGATTGTGAGTAGCAGGTAATGAAGAGCTAGGATGTTCCTTCAGGGCAAAACACAGTGGCTATGAGATTTGCTCTTAAGATGGTTGCTCTTTTTATTACAACTCCTCTGAAAGGCTGTAAAAAAATGAATCAGAAGTTCCTTCTTTCCAGATATTTTCTCATTTGGGTAAATGAATGGAACATCCCTCAGAGTTTGTACTATTCGTTAACAATGGGGCAGATATCACCCACGGGAGCTCTAACTCCACATCCACTAGCATGGCTTAGTGACTGTGAGCACCAACAGAGCTCCCTTCAGTGCTCTGTGTGGAGTGGCAAGACTTGTCCTGAAGAGAGGCTGCCTTAAATCTCCTTTCTTTCATCACTGATTGAGAAGATTGGGACATATGCTTTACAATTCACATATTACTAACCACAAGTTTTCATTTTCTCATAAACTACTGTTGTTATTTATTCCCTGGTTATCTAGTAGTATCAGTAGTTTGCAAAAGCTGAGACAAAATGTGCCAGTACTCCTCACCTGACTCACCTGGCCTGCAAAAATATATTCAGTGGAAAATTCATCTCCCCTACCCTAGGCATCTGTTTTAAGATGATTTGAATATTCCAGTGGAAATGCAAAGCCCTTGGTAACTAGCTATGCACAATATTTGATTAATTAAAATAAGGGGACATAAATCCCCTTTTTTGATGCCCAGTTTCAAAAAACTTGCTGAGTCAGCTCTCAGGTCTGTCGTACTCTTAGACCATTAAAAGAAGTTATTTTCTAATTTCTTCCATCTTTTAATTGCATCTAAATTGAAATACTTAACATTTCATTAAACTTTCTTCAGCACCTCTCAAAACAGAGTGCAATTTTAAGAATATCAGATGTGCAGGTCGTATGCTCTGAGAATTGCTACTGTGTTATTTTTGGCTAGAAAAAGAGAAAAATAAAATAATAATAATAATAATAATAATAAATAAAAATAGAATTTACAAATATAATTATTCTGACACAAAAGTGATGTGCAGAGTCCTGTAAGATCGGCTGAAGTTAAACTTTGGCAAACAGGAGAGAATATCCCAACACTGCCAAAACATCCCGTTTTATAATTTTGGAACTGGGCACCTAATATTTCCTTTCATAATAGTTTTTCATGTTCTTATGATGTGTTTCATTTTGTGCTCTCAACACAATTAAAAACTCATCCAGGATCAGACATTTCTCTCCGAGACGTTTCAGTTGATATGAGTCATTTTTTTTAAAAAAAGCATTCTCTTCCAGATAATTTCAAGATTTTGGAAGTCGTGTCTAATTGGCCTATAACCAAATCTGAAAATCCTGCAAAAATGTATTTTCTACATAGATATGATTTGTTGTTGATATTGCACGAAGAGTGTGTCAGCCATAAATGTCTCTAACAGCTGAAAAGGAAAAGAGATTCACTTTTCCTCAGAAAGGACTGGAAATCTGGTTCCACAGCAGAATGAATACCCTGTTACAAAATACTTCAATAGACAGTGAGCAGAAATTATTCGTATTTTTATGTTATTTTGCAAAATTTTAAGTGCTTAAAGGGCACAAAATGAAGTACTATCATCTCTGGAAATGCAGCTGTGATAGTTTATAACATTAAAATAGCTGACTGATTGATGTTCATGCTTGTATTCAATTACATCTGTGAAGAACATGTTCAGAGGTATCAGGTTTGAAGTTTACTTATTAGCATCAGCCCGTGTATCAGCATCTTGAAATACAGATTTGATATAAGGAAACAGATAGCTCGGCCTATTGAGTTCATTTTGTGCTGCTTCATAGCTTACTTCACAGTAGAGGAAACCAATGTATATCATATGGAGGTTCCTCCTCAATATTTCCTCTGAAAAGATGGGCTATCTGACAGTTGTAAAGCCAACAGAGATGTCTGCACTGTCTCTGTCACCTTTGCCACGTTGCCTGACAAGAGTGAAAAGGCTCTATTTACAGAGAAGACAGAGAACAGGGACAGAAAAGCATCCTCCCTGCCCAGTCTTCTTAGGGTCTAAGAGTTCAACTCACTGGCAATATTTTGAAGAATTCAAACACTGGTTGAGCCAGCCATGCTTTCCCAAACTCTGTGTCCCTTGCTTTGCTCACTAGTAAGCTAGAATTCAACCCAAAATTGTGCTCTAGGATCTATATGCCTGATTTTGCTGCTCTTCCATTCTCCACTTTCCTCCTGGGTGTGGGTGGACACAGATGATTGACTCTGATGCCACCTGGGATGTCACTGTTCTGTGGTGATCCCTGAAGCCCTCTGGAAGGCTGAGCTTAGTGGAGTAGGCTCTGATTGCTATAGTGACTCCAAATGTATATGCAACTCCTTGCCTTTATTTAAGGTTTTGCTTACTTAAATCACCCCGTAATCTACCATAGGAGCAAAACCCAAGACATTTAACAACCAGACAGTCCTTTCTTGCCACCCTCCAACACCCCTCACTGCAGACATACATGCAAGTTAACAACATTTTTAAGAAGGTGAATTTCATCTTTTATGACAGGAAGATCTGCATATGTCATAAAGACTCTACTATAGAAAGAAAGAACAAAACTACTGTCTTTACAAACATGCCGCTATGAAGAAAGAATTAAGAGATAGGCATGGTGTTATGAATACGGAAACAGCATGGCGTCGTTATGTTTTGGGAATTGCACTAGCATCAGCTCTGCAGTCTGTGCCACACTATCCTGCTTCCTTTGGCCTTCCTACTTGTATGCCTATCTTTGCTGAAGCTCAGTTTTTACAATGTTCACAGTCAGCATTTTCATGCCAGAGTGAATTAAGTGACCCAGAGCACAAATGTGTCCAGGATTGAAATGATTTATTCTAATGATTGTAACAATGCTGAAGAGGTCTTGAGAATGAGGATGACTATTACACGAAATTGCTTGAAGTACTAGCAGCTACCTTTGAATGTTCTCCTGATATCCAATTATTTGTCCACAGGTCATATAAATTCATATTGCTTAACAGGTTACTTCTACGTACTACTGTTGAAATCCATATACAACTGCTTTTCAAGTTTCATCTAATTTTTCAAGACTGTCTTTCAGAGGAAATGGAACCTAATGTGATTTAACTGCTGGGGGAGGAGGAGGGGGGTTAAATTCAGTCAATTTATGTTCATTATAAACAAATCCAAATTCCAAGCTCGTATGGTATGACTAACATATGTCACATACTCCAGCATGTCTGGTGTACCCTTTAACATTTTAACAGTCCATCAGACATTAATGTGACTTAAACATCAAAAACAGGTTCATTTTGCCATTAATATCCTGAAACAAGAACATCTAATATACACATCCTGAGATTTAATCTGTAAACATAACCAAAAATGTCTGGATGAAGGGGGCTTGTTTATATTTCAGTAGTGCTACTTCCATGAAGCATGTGTCTGCTATCTTTAGTATGCAACTCTTGCATCTCACCATTGAGAGAGCACTAATGTCTTTGATACTGTTAGGGAGACTTATAAGTCTTCTGCTGACATACCAGTCCCTTTGTAGATCCCCTGAAGTTAAAGCTACTGATAAACATAACTTGTCTTATAAAGAGGGGAAGAATTTTAAAACCACTTCAAACATCCTTGAGATTTCCCTATTCATTATTCTATAGTGTTAAAGCAGGTTCTGAAGCAAGTCAGAATTAAGAGGACATGCTTATTTTTACTGATGTAATAACTTGTTTAATAAACAAGAAAGGAAAAGGAAAGAATTGGAAAAGTGTGCTGAAGGACAAACTGAGAATGTCTGGGGACAACTTAATAAAATGCAAATGAAATTCCAGTGCAGTCAAATCCCTTTGTTTATTTTTCTACTATTATTCAAATACTTGGTTCTTGCATTGGAGAATGCTCAAGGGGGAACATTTCTTAGGAATTAGTGTGGGACAAAGCATATGTGCTCTAATAATTGCCAAACACACTATACCTATCAACTCCATTAGGAGTGAGTAAAGCCACTACAGTCAGGAAAATAATGAGGGGAAAAAAAGAAGGAAAAAAAGAATGTTCATACTCTTTGATATCTGCAAGATTTTTTAATCCAGTTCTTACGTATATAAAACCACAATGTAATTGCTATGGAGTGAACTGCATTAGTAACTATGGCCTTGGAAAACCAGCCAAATGCATCCAAGGACTGAAGTACAGATGGGTACTACTCAGATGAAGGCATGTCTTAAATCAAACATTGTATTGGTGGAATGTGTTAAGAGCATGATTTTTTTTTTTTTTGAAGAAAACTGCAGATTCATCTGAACTTTTTACACTAATGCTTGTGTTTCCATTAAATTTTTATCAGGGTGTTTTTGCAAGCTGAGGCTGGAATTTCTCATCAAAATCAAGCAGGGAAAATCCATTCTCAAAATAGCTAATGGAACAAGGAACTCTTCTGGCTTGTAAAAGCAAGAGTAAGGACTTCGGTATGGTCTCCTAAGTAATCTTATTTAATTATGCAAAACAGGGCCAGAGCAAACCTGAACATGGAACAGATGATTATCAGCACAGTTAAATTATTTGCATGGTCCCAGTCAGTGGTTTAGCTGGGTCTAACAACCATTCTCCCAGAAACGTTCCACCAGAGCTGAGGGGATGGTTTGAGCCAGTATGGATGCAGTCAGCATGTTATGGGGGGTAAAAGCAATTAATTGTGTCAACGCAAGTCATACCAGCTGGCCTTAGGGCAGAAAGCAGTCCCAGGGTTATTTCATTTACTACTACAGCTGCAATACAGTAGTCCCTGTGAGTATATAGAGAAGTTATAAGATACTCGGGAAAAAGACTTGTTCACATGCATTTTTGCTGCAATTTTTTTCTGGAATGGTCTCGGTAATGTCTCAGTGCAGATTGAAAATGGTTTCTGAAACCATGACTTTTTTTTGCAAAAAAAAAGAATTCTTGTTTTCAGGCCAACTCTAGTACCAATTTGACAAAATTGACATAGAAACTTGTCAGAATTTAGTGAAACCCCAAGTGTGGGTGCAGTTATGCAGATGAAATAATCATCTATATATATTTCTCTTTTTGTAGTACCTTGACGTTAGGGTTTCACTCAAATTTCTCATTCGAATTCTTTGCCAGTTTTTGTCCACGTCCTTCTCTTTCAAGAAATGTAGCATGAGAAAAAAACACACACACACAAAAGCTGAGAGGGAGTAAGATATGGATGAACAGAGGCAGATGTCTAAATGCATATGCACAACATTCGAGACATATATTTATTAACTGTTTGGATGAGACTCCACTGACTGCTAAAACTTAGAGCATAAGCACATTATAGGGATTCATAGATTCGTAGATACATTAGGTTGGAAAGGACCTACAAGATCATCTAATCCAACCGTCCTCCTATCACCATCCCTACCCACTAAGCTACTAAACCAAATCCCTTAGCACCTCATCTAAACGCTTCTTGAACAGCGCTAGGGATGGTGCCTCAACCACCTCCCTAGGCAGGCCATTCCAGTGCCTGACCACTCTTTCAGAGAAAAAGTTTCTCCTCAAATCTAATCTAAATCTTCCCCTACGCATCTTGTGGCCATTCCCTCTCATCCTGTCAATGGATGTATTCGTCTACATCATGAGAACTGTGTGCAAAGCTTTGAACCATATGCATTCATCCTCATTCATGCATGTGTCTGAGTCTGACACCTGGAGGCACCAGTTTTCCAACCCCAGGCAGATCTACTTCTGTCCATTTTCTCTAAGAGGAGTTAAGGAAATGGTCATGCTTGCACTTCTCTACATTTTGAACTCCTTGAAGTTGGATGGGTTTTCGCATAATTACATCATGTTTCTAGATTAGAACAATTGCATCTGTAGTAAAGCTCTGTGGATGCTCTCTTCCAGGCTTTCATCCTGTGCATAGGAATATTTCCTTCTTAAAGGTAGATGTTGATGAATGAGAAATGCAGTGTTGGAGGGTGGAAGGGAGTGGTCTGTAGAAGAAATAATGTATTACTAAGATTCAGAGGCATACGTAGCTGAGATAACCTAATGTCCTTACCTGGGAGCAGTGCTGCAATTTGACGTAAGCCACTGAATATGCCTGAGTTTCTGGAACACTGAAGATTGCCTTTATATAAACATGGCTTTGAGAGCCTACTGCATCAGAGCATCCAGTCCTTTGCATTAACAACATTTAACTTAAAATTATTGTTCCTTTCACCACAAGTCTTCTAAATGTACATAAAACATTTGCTTACTTACTTGACTTCTTTTGCTGTGCCATATAACTGTTGCATATTTTGTATGGGATAGATGGTCTTTGCTTCAAGTTTCATGTTCTGGAGACATGTTACCCTGTTTTAGCTTCCAAACATCATTTAATTATCTTCTTGCTGTCTCATGCTTTCAAAGCTAATTCTAAAACATCTGAGAACTTACATATTCATTGGACACTTGGACTTAAAAATGCACAGTCAGATATGCTTCCAGTAGGGTAGTATCTCTTTCACTCTTATTAAGAACCATAAAATTTAGTGACCATGACTTTGTGTTAACATCTAATTTCTAAGCAAATGTCTAAGCAGAAATCAGGTCCTCCACAGGGATTGACTATTGAGAACTATCTTTCTTTCCTTTCATTTTAGATTGCATGTATTCTGCCTTACAGCCAAAATGAAACCCAATTTTTCTCTTTTGACCACATCTCAATGCGGATAATATGAAGCACTAAGAGCTTTCCATTGCTGTGGTATATGCTGTTAATTGTTAACATATTCTGCCACATAATTTTTCACAGTATTGGAACTTTTTTACTACACCACAACTTAACAAATATTAACAGGACCAGACATGTCTTGGAAGATGGTACTGCTAGTATTTCCTTCCTCCTTTGGTTCCCACTGAGCAGATGTAAATCACTTTGGGACTGCATTTCAGTTCTGAAACCTGTTTCAGTTTTGCTCAAAACTAATTGGAGGTCATGGGGAGTTTTCTTTTTCTCTTTCTCAAAAGCAACAAAAGTCTATGAGATTTTGTTACCAAGAATCTCTCCCCCGCAGAATCCACTTAGGCAGATAAGTTGTATAAAATCCATGAAAAAACACAGCCCCATTTTTTTATTAAGAAACTAGACTTGTAACTAGAAAATGCTTAGCTAGACCATGATTGCATTCCTTGCTCTTGGTCCCTTTGGCAGTTTTTCTTTAAAGCTCTTTTAAGGACTTTGGCTGTCTAGGGTGATGCATACTGCACTGAGTTTGCACGGTAGGGCATGATCCTCAGCAGGGCCTTGAGTACACCTAATATTCAAACAAATGATTAATAAAGAGCAGATCCCAGGCTGCAAATTGCATTTCATTCACACATTTCAGATCTTGCTTGTACAAACGAAGCTTGTCTACATTCATTTGGTGCAAAATGAGGGATGGACTCAGGTTTCATGAGTTTAAAACCGGAATTTTCTTCCTCCACTGGGGAATCTAAGCTTTCTTTTGAACAGAAATTTTGATTAAATAAAAAAATACATTGGTTCTTTCACAGCCTACTTGGCTGGGAGCCAGAAACTCCTCTCTAATTCTGGTTTATTCCACTTATTCTTTGCAGGTGGTTTCTTAACATTTATGTTGCGCTGGGCAAGTGATTGAGTTTAATTCTACTCTCCTGAACACAAAATGAGAGCAATACTACCTATGACATCTTCTGACAAGCAGTGCTGGGCTGCCTAGCATCTGAAGAAGAGCACATCTTTTATATAATCCAAAGTAAATAAATTTTTCCCTGCGTGATGTAACTTGAAAAGGACATTCATTCTATTTTGTATAATGTAGAAATGTGTTACTTAACTGTTTTTCATCCCTAGCAAAGCACGCACAATAACTACAGAATTCCTAACTCACTTTTCCCCATTCTGTATATAGAAAAAAGATTCATTCTCTTGTGCCTATTCAAAGCCTCCAAGGCTTATTACCTTATTTCAAGCAAGGCAATACTCGCTGCCAGTGCCCAGATTTTATCACTGCCAGTAACGAAGAGTTGAATATTAACAGCAGTGAGACACCGGTGTGGAAATGTGTCTCTGTAATATTAGTGCATGTAGATACTATTGAGGTGATTGGATGTAGAAATTAATTTTCTAGGAAATACAGTTTGTGGGTTTTTTCAAACACTTATAAATAAAGATTGTTTTTCTTTGAATCTAGCATCAGTTTCCAACGTAATCTTATCCAGTGTTGGTCAGTCTCATCTAAAAATGAAGGTTAAATTCTTTCAATAACATTCCTAAATTCCCTAAGTCCTGCTTGCAGGGCATTTTCCACAGAAATGAAATTTCTGTGTTTTTTCTTTTTTTTTTTTTTCTATTCCTTTTTTTTTTTTTTTTCCCTTGTTACCTGCTTAGTTTAGTGAGTGGTTGTCAGTCANTTTGGCTTTGGGAAACAGATCTGGCCAAAAAAAAAAAAAAAAAAAAAAAAAACAAAAAAACTACTAAATCCTATTTCAGGAAAAAAAATATTAAAATTTTTCGCATTCATTTAGTTCTGACGTAGAAGAAAACCAAGGCAAGTAATTATATATATATATAAACATATACAATTTTTCAAATGGGAACAGCCCACCAGAATTATCAGTAGAACTACAATTAAAATATTTAGTTACAATTAAGGATAATTTCCATTTTAATTCCTGTCCTGAATGGAATCAATGGTTTTGTGGTACAGGTCTCATAGATCTCAAACTGTGTTTGAACACTCAATTCATCCTTAACTTGGAAGAGCTTGTCCATGAAAATAACTTAGGAATATGTCTTCTTTCAAATATTTCTATGATTCTAAGATTTGACAAATCAGTATTTGAAATATAAAAGTTCAGCTTAATTATTTGATTCACAAGACTATACATAAAGAATATACATAAATAATCATGCATAAAGTGCTTTTGAAAGAAATTCCACTGAAGTAGAATTTTGGAAGTCAGTGTAAATATTCAGCTTCTTTTCTTATTGTACTCATTTGCAACACACAGGGACAAAATGTTACTATAGCAAATTTCACCAGCAGTTTTGAGTGTGTACAGTAGATAGACACTACCCCTTGCACTTCTCATCTATGTAGAAGAGAATCTAACCTTTTAAAAGTTACATACTAGTTTACATATTCATCTGCCATAAATTCCCTTAGCTCCACCTTATTTTTCAGGACAGGCAATACTATGCCTCTGATTATGTTTATTTTATGGTTTTATGGTGGGTTTTGTTTGTTTGTTTTTTGTTTTGTTTTGTTTGTTTGGTTGGTTGGTTGGTTTTGTTTTTTTTTGCTCAGAAAATGAACAAATATGGACCGAGACAGAAGCAGAGCACACAAGACCCACGATTCATGGAGAGACCTGGGACTTGCATTTATTTCCAGACAGACTCAAATTGGTGGCGTCCTGAATACTTCTTCCAAAAAAGCTGAGCTGGCATGAGGTACACAGCAAGCTGACAAATGTAGGTACATTTTTTTCAGAGCACTGCAAGCTCAGCAGAAAGGTCTTGAGTTCTTTTGTTTGACAGTGGCATTGCCACATGAATGCAGGAACACAGGCAGCTTTACTGTTAATGATCCCAATGAAAAAGCAAAGAAACGTGAAATGGGCTTATTTGGTATCACTCCAATGAGAAAACAGAAATACCAGCATTTGCCAACTGGGAAGGATGAAGTCAGCAGAGGGTATTTTGTTTCTAACTTTAGAAGATACTGCAAACAATGGAAAGAGAGAAGGGGATTGGCTTTTAATTTTAAAGGAAAAATGCATTAGCATGCAGTTTACACTATTTGCAATATTTACAGTCAACATAGACCAGCTTTATTTTATTTATTTTTACATGTTTGTTCAATTTCAGATGGGGTAAGTGAGCCCTTAAAATTATATCCTCTAGGTTCACGACATACATCGGATTTGTATAAATCTCTTAGGAGACTTAAACAAAAGGGAACCTAAAAAAGATGTTCCTTATTTTGCTGTAGTTCTGACCATGATTAATGGACACTTCTGATGATGACTGTAACTCAATACATTTCTTGGCACTGTCACAGTGTTTTCCTTTCTTCTCAGCTGGGTCAAGTCACAGTGACTATAAAAAGGAGAAGCACAACGCTTTTCTCAGCAGTTCAGTAATATAAAAGAGGGCCTGCTGCTGTACAGGGTGTTTTGTGTGGGTGTTTGTGAGGACATGATAGAGATTAGAACAAGATAAATAATAAAGAGAGAAAAGATTCAGATGAACTTTCGCAAAAGCAACTCCACTCAATTTCCATGACGGCAACCTCTTCTGTGAACAGCTTTTATAGCAGTACACTAATAAAAGAGCACTCCTATTTTTCTTTTCAGGTTTACAATGTTCCAGTAGAAACTGGATTTAGGCTGCAGTTTTCAGGGTGTCTACTGTACACATGATGTCACCCACACTGAGTAAAGTTTAGGTAGCACAACAGTCATGGTCTTTCAAGCTAGACAAACTCTACAAATTTTCTACTATCTTGAGGTACCAGAGTCTGGCTTCCCTCTTGGAATCTCCCAAGACCCAGGTGAGATCCCAGTACAGCTCAGTTGTGAAGCAATTAAGACTGGTATGAAATCTACAGAGGAGAGGTGTCACATGTATACAGACTTCTAAGGAAGCAATAATTTACATAGACTTTTAAAACTTTATTAGAAAATTTCTGACTTAATACCAACTAATTCACATGAGAGGATTTTGCAGAAAACCTTTTTAATACCATGTACTTTGGTTCTTTTTGGTGCTTTAACTTTGCTGCAGGACATATTACGCACACAGCGTGGCCTAACTCTCATCTTCAGACCCTATAGAATTTCAGGAAGAATTAAGCCACAAAGAAAAATACCTTTACAGATTTATTCTCACTTTTGAAAATTTACTTTGGCAAAAGTGATTAGGTTAATGGGTATTAACTTCACTGTAGCATCATGGGTTCAGGAAATTTCAGGAACCACAAAGCTCTTAGTTATCTTCATATTCCACTAAGGCAGAAAAAGACTGTGAATCTGCACTTCTAATGCTACTTCGTAGTGTTGCAGTTTGGCTAAATTTTCAAATTTTCTTGGATATGTGACACCTTAATATAATTTTTTTACTTTAAAGTCACTTAGTTTTCACCTACTTTTGCAACTCAGACAGTGTGCTCTGACCTGGATACCAACCGGCATGTCTAGGAAGTTCTACATGGTAATTCTTATAGCCTTCAAAATTAAGTTAAAGTTACACTGACTGTTAGGAATGATCCCTCAAGGTGACTCCAGGAATGATCTGGGATAGTCCTTGTCAACCTGTCTAAACCAGACAGAGTTAAGTAATGTACATGATCCAACACCCCACCTTACCTATCACTTCATGCTTACAGTCATGTTTATAGCCGTAGTCTTTGGATCTTACTCAGATGCTCTTTTATTTTTCTCTTAAATAAAAAGAAAAGATCATGATCAATTTGCAAGTTATACATTGTGTTGCGTGAAAAGAGAGATGTGGCAGATATTAGTTTACCAAAAAGTCACTGCCATGGTCTAAATCTAAGCTCATTAGGAAACTTCATATAACAATTACCACAGCTCCCTTCTCACATCCAGTCCCTTCACATTAAAAAGAATGGTGGTGGTCTGAACCCTTTGCCTTAGCCACTTTGAGTATAGGTAGTCCACTTATCATTGTCATTGCAACAAGATTAATTTCACAAATATCTGATAACTCCTTATGTAAACAGATATTGTTAAAGTAAGTGAACGTGCCTTGTAATGGAGACTACAAAGTTTGGCAAGGCTCTGGAGCAAGAGGTCAACTGTAAGCCATCGTCAACTTTGTGTGTGTTCAAAATTTATGCCTGTTCTTGAGTGCCTCATTAAACTAATGCCATTTTTTATTTCATTGCCAATGACATTCTTTTTGTTAAAAAATTTGTTATAATTTTGTTAAAACACATACAACTCTCTCTCTTTATCTATATATATGTATATGTGTACATATAATGTTCCACTATTACCTTATTGTGTTGCTTGTTGCTTTGATTGATCCTCCTTAATGCATATTTATCTTACCAGATATCAAAGAACTGATAAGTAAGGTGTCATTCCACAGTGACTATCAATGATGTCCTATGTTTTCTAACTACAGAGTTTAGTTTCATAAGGGATGTATTTTAGTACACATTTTATGCAGTGAAAGCCAATGATATTTACAAGCATTCAATTTTATAATTACAAGAAAGACTGCAGTCATCCTTTTAGATTATATTTTAAAAGGTTACTCTGAGTCTTTTCTTGTGACAAACCAATGGCTTGAAAAAAGTCCCCTTTTTAAACAGAACATGATAAACAAATGGCTGTTTTTAAATTTAGACAGCCTTGGGGTAGATGTGAGAATAAACTGTGAATTAAGCATCCCTTGACAGATGGAAGTTTGTAAAGTGAGAAAAACCAGACTGACCTTTAGTGCAGTGCTGACAAGTGAAGGATTACACCATCTTTGGTATTAGGAGCCACATGTTATGTGTACCTCATCAGAGGGGCATATGT
Organism: Odontophorus gujanensis; assembly: GCA_013399175.1. Taxonomy (NCBI): domain Eukaryota; kingdom Metazoa; phylum Chordata; class Aves; order Galliformes; family Odontophoridae; genus Odontophorus; species Odontophorus gujanensis. The sequence continues at coordinate 48,243 of VXAB01007546.1, read as the reverse complement.
ACACAGGAAACCCACTGTTCCCTGCCATTTATTAATAGTAATACTTGCCACAGTCAAAATATTTGGTACATTTAGTGCTTTGAAGGATTAAGAAGCCATTCCCATTAATACTGAACACAGGAAATTACTCTCAGAACAACATCAGGTATCGCAGATGCCAGGTTTTTCTGAGATCTGAAACTGTGGATTTGGCCTGGTTGGTGACTCTGGTTATACACCTGTGTCTGTGGGTGCAGAAGGACTTGGGGCTCCCTGTGGTGGGACTGGGAGCCATGGGGGCTCCTGGGTGGGTCAGAATAGGGACTGGTAGCCAGTGGCTGTATCAAACAAGAGCAGGGAATGGGGTTAGCCCCAGCTTTGGGCACAACACACCTCCCTGGGGCCGGGTTGAGACATGGCCTCTGTGTGGGCCAGGCTCAGCTGAGTCTGTACAACAGGGCTGCAGGAGATGGAGTGTGGTCCTGCTGCGGTCTCCCTGGGCAAGGGGCTGGTGGCCTGAGGGGCTGGAATGAAGTCCTGGCTGACTTGAAAGCCCTATCTTGGGACAATGTGTGAAACTGTATAGTTTAAACACTGATGTTTAACAGTGCTGGGAATATAGGCATGATGAGGCCTTCTGTAAACAAATGTGTACGCAGCCTTGAGAGTGTGCATCTGAAGTCCCACACATGTAGCGTGGCTCCCTTCAGCCTGATGGGTCAGTCTGCTTCAGCTCTCACTTCTGAGAAACTAATCTCCTCTTTGAAGATACTCATATTTCTAAAAGCATCGAAAGTTTCCACCTTCCTCTCAGAGACACAAGAAAATATATTAAAAAGTAGCATTGGTAAATCTTTCCACCTTCCTCTCAGAGACACAAGAAAATATATTAAAAAGTAGCATTGGTAAATCTGATTCTGCTTAAATTTGAAGTACGCTTTGAATCTTAGACCTGGGAAGAATTGTTGAATAGCTCAACTTACATAAAAAACATTTTTAATATAGTATTAGAAAGAAAACATCTGAAAGGTCAGCAGCAACATTTGCAAAGCCATTAATAAGAGGAAAAATAATCCCTTCTAGAGATTCCTTCTCATTTTAGGAGTACTTTTTCTCATCAAATTCTTTTTTCCTTCTCCTTCAAACTTCTCCCTTACTTGCTCTACTTATGCTGAAAATGCTTTCACATTTCCAGTTCCATTTTACATGCAAAGGCTTTGGCGTTTTTTTTCATCTAAGTGAACTTGAGTATTGCAGCCCTGGGAGGCTGACAAGTTAGATTAGCAGAGATCTTTTACTGCTATGGCTACAATAAATTCCATTTCGTTTCAGAAATGTCCCTCTGATCCAGGCATTTATGAGTGTGGTGTTACCATGTTCATTTACCATGTTAATCACAAAATCACAGAATTGTAGGGGTTGGAAGAGACCTCTAGAATCATCTACTCCAACCCCCATGCCAAAGTAGGCATCCAGGCAGGTCTTGAATGTCTCCAGAGAATGAGACTCCACCACCTCTCTGTGCAGCCTGTGCCAGTGCTCCGTCACTGCACTGTGAAGAAGTTCCCACGCACATTTGTGCAGAACTTCCTCTGCTTCAGTTTGTGGCCATTTCCCCTCATCCTATCCCCACACACTGCTGAGAAGAGTCCAGACTCGTCCCTTTGCCTCCAGCTCCTTAAATATTTATAGATGTGGATCAGATCCACTCTGAATCTTCTTCTTGCAAGGCTGAACAGACCCAGGTCTCTCAGCCTCTCCTCATAAGGGAGGTGTTATCAGAGGTGTTATCACACCCTTTATCAGCCCTCCGCTAGACTCTTTCCAGGAGATCCCTGTGTTTTTTGTATGAAGGAGCCCAGAACTGGATACAGTTCTCCAGGTGAGGCCTCACCAGGGCAGAGTAGAGGGGGAGGATCACCTCCTTTGATCTGCTGGTCACGCTCTTTTTAATCTACCCCAGGATGCCATTGGCCTTCTTAGCTACAAGGGCACACTGCTGGCTCATGGTCAACCTGTCATCCACCAGGACACTCAGGACCCTCTCCTCAAAGCTCCTCTCAGAACTCTTAAGTTGGGGAGGGGCATTCTGTTCTTCTTAGAGAAACTGGAAAAAGAAGTGTAAAGGGAAGATGCCCCATTTATTTCATTCAGTTGACTAGAATGCAATTAGGATCTTCCATCCCAACCTGTTTCCTCATAAGAAAGATTTTTTGCTATCATAATTCTCTGTTATCAGTGCAATTCAGTAAACTACACTATGCACATTCTGTTATTTCATGCAGAATCTTCCCTTAGAGCTCCAGCAGTGTGGAATGGTTTCTCCTGAAAAATGCATGGTGCTGGAGCATGATGGTCTTTGGATTGTCATATAGTGATTTAGAGTGACTGTGTCACAACTACCACTGTCTTACTGCCATCAGAAACTGCTGAGATGTGAATGGGAAGTATCAGATATTCCCCTAAAGACATTAAAAATTACTTGGGATGGGCAATGCATAGTGTTTCCTATGAATCCACCCCAGCAAAATACAAACACATTTGGTCTCAGGCAGGATTCAGTCTGAGACACATAAATTCTTTACTGAGATTTAGCTTCATTTGAAGACCATTTTGGATCATATCAGTTGTGTAAACATGATAGTCCAGTGTCATTGTTACAGGAATGTCAGATATGTAATACAACAAATGGAATACCCACAGTCTTCAGTAGCTCCAGCTGAAAAAGGGTGGAAAATATTAGGACATCTGAAGTTATGCTGAACACCTATGCGTAGAAGATACACTACATGTATGTGTATGCAGACTTGCTTGGTGAATTAGCTGTTTTATTGAGTCAGTACTCAATAGAGATAAATGTAATATAGTTGGAGGAGCTAAAAGAGCAACTTGTCTGACCAGCCTCAGAGGACTGGAGTCATTTGACATCTGTTGGTTGTCTAGTGGCATTAAAATGTCATCTAAGACATTACCAAAAAGTAACCTGCAGGCTACTGATGTCTTTCTGATGTAATGTATTGAGACCAGAGAAATGTACTAGAGACCCTAAAATGATCCAGCAAATTTGCATTTAGATAACTGAATCACATCTTTCAGATCTGCATCAGGTTGAAACGAATATTTCACTAGTTGTATTGATAGTGTTGACTAGATCCCCAACTCAGTGTTAAAGTTCACACTTTGAGATATCCCAAACTACTCAATGAATTTTGCCCACCTCATTTCTTCTTCAGCCAGCCTTGGATTTGTCTCTGAAATAAATTTACTGAAAAATGTTTTTGAGAATTAAGACATAAACAAACAAACAAACAAACAAATATAAAAGAACACAAAATCTGAGTTTTCTTAGTGACTGGAGTAATGAGTTCTGTTTTCCTGTGTTTCTGCTCAGCATGACTTTGGTGCATGGAAGCTGCCAAGGGGCTGTCAAGCCGAGCTCCCTATGGATTTTGCACCAGGGCTCGTGTTTTGCTCCAGTTTCCTCAAGTGAGACTTGATTCTTGCAGGGCTGCATGTCAGATGAGTACAGTCAGAAGTGTTCTGTCCCTCACTACGGCATTGTCTCTGTGCCAGGGCCAAATGAAGTAGAAGCAGGAGGTGGTGGAGTAGGAATCATTTGTGCTGCCTTTGTGCATATAGAGGGATCCCACACTGCGAGGAACTCTCAGCTGGACACAACTGGCTGATGTCCAGTTCCTTTGAATGGTTCCAGTAACTTATAGGAGTTGGAACACTTTGGGGAATCTGGCCCAAGCTGTTTGGGGTTTGTGGTTTAATGGGCTAAATTGCACTAGGGAGTGAGTGCTTTCTCTAGCTGATTGCCTTATACGAAACTATCATTTTCAACAGAATTAGAGCTTCAATTAACACTTCTTTTTTTTTTCTCTTTCTATTTAAACAGAAGCCTGCCCTGTACAAACCACAAAGCCATGTTGGCAAGCTAGCCTGCATACATTCCTCAGCCTAAGAGGACACTGCAATAGCAATATGTGTATGTATATATGAATGCTACAAATCCCTCTATATCTTAAGCAGTACTCAAAATTTCTTATAATGTTAACTCCAGTTCTGAACAAAACATCAAAGCTCTTTTCATGTGAACATGACTTTCTCCTTCTACCTCTAAGACCCTTCTTTTCCATCTATCATTCACTCTCATTACTTCTGTTCTTCAGGAAAAAGCACATATGTCTTGAGCACCATTGGAAATAGGGATTTTTTTTTAGGACTTCTTGTCTTTTTGTCCTGGAATTAGTTGCCATTAATGGCCAGTTGCCATTAATCTCTCCTACTGCCTTTGTTCAGCTTCCATTGGAGTCAGTGCTTGGAAGAAAAGTGGAGCAATGTGCATTAATAGATGGAAAAGTAAAGCAAGGTGAGATAACTTTGCTTCTAGTAGTTATTTATTACCAAGTTTTAGGACAGATCTCTTGGCAGAAAATGTGTGAAAGATTTCTTTCTCCACTTATGAATAGATTGAGGGCATTTGTTTAACTCCTTGTGTCTGTTACAATCATTGTAGATGTAAGCAGCTGGCAACAATCCCCTTAAAAAGGATGGGAGAAAATGAGCAAGACATGGGATTTTACCACATATATAAATACAAAAATATTCACTCACTGTTTTATGAGGAAGTACGATACGAGGGAGATAGAGCATATTGTTGATGGTAAGGGCTGTTTAGCATTTTATTGTGCATGAAACATGGAAACTATTTTGGATAAAGGACAAGGGCTAAATATGTTCCTTTAAGGCCATGGGGAAAAAAATTAGCTCTGGTTCTCAGTGTAGGTAGTTAGGGTTACCAGATTTCTCTGCAGGATTTCCTGCCCAGAAGTGATGCCCACGTGCTGCCCAGACAGTGTGTGCTTGGGCAGAAAATCTGATGTATTGAGAATACATTTACTATGTACACACCAAACGTTGCATCTGAATGATGCACGTGTGTTCTGAGGTTGAATTCCACCAGCACAGGAGATTTGTCTGGCAGTTGGATTCTGGCAAGTCTCAGAATCTTGGAATATCTCCTGGATTAGTTTTCTGAGCAGAAAAAAATTAGATACCTCAAGAAAAACACAGTTACACAGTAACCCCAGAATATATGTTCTTCAAGAACATAAAGAAGACATGATAGATGGTATGCCAAAGCAGCATAAAAGAGTTTGCAGATATAAGTGAATAATTGCATAGGTAACATTTGATCTCCCGCTCAAAAATCTGTATCTTTTCCCCAAGTATCTCGGGAGAGGAATTGCATCCTCAGGTGCGGTGGCTGCCAGCTGTAGCCATGACCACGCTGAGAATAACCCATCTTCCATCAAACTCACCAGCCTGCTTGAAAGGAGTAAAGTTCTACAAATGTCTACCCTCAAAGTCAGCTACTATTATGTCCTGCTCCTTTCTAACAGGTACTGAGTGCATTCTTCTGTCTATGAATGTCATTTGGGTCCAGATAGCAGATCATTTTAAAAGAGAATGGAGTTCTGTACAGAATTAATGTATAAAAGATGCGCATACATGATTGTGTAACTACATCCTGCCTTGTATTTTGATTGCTAAGCATCTAGTATTCTTTACAGGAAATTAATATCTTTACAAAGCAGCTGCTTCATCCACCAGCTTTAAAAAATAATATTGCTGTTCTAAACTGTGGATTATGCTTTCTGATAGGGGTAATCCCCTTAAAATTGGCCATTCTGTAGTTTATCAAATTGATATTTCATTCAATATGTTTTGAGCTAAGAGCCAAATGGTTAGATGTCCATAACCCATCTTTAATTTTGGACAAAGTATTTAAAAATGTATAAAAGATAAAGATACCTGAAAGTAGTTTTCCTTAGCTGAATTTGTATCGTTTGAATGTTTCTGTTAAGGGTATATTCCAATATAGTTTGTACTTCACATTAACTGTATAAGGAATGTTAGTCACAGGAAAATCTCCCCATGTTTTAAAAACCTTATCACCGATGGGAATAAGTGTTTTCCCATGTTCCAGTGTTTTATAGCATTAGACGTTCAGTACAGCTAAGTGGGAGCTACTCAGAAAAATGTTTTGTGCTGTAAAATGCTAACTGAGGCTAGAAATTCTGCTGAATACCCACAACTCTGAGAAACATGTATCTCATGATCCCAGCACTTAACCTGAGGAACTTCAGCATGAAGCATCTCTACTCACAGGGACATGAGAGCAGGAGCTCAAAGCTGATTATGTGGGTCAACAGTCAACACTACAGGGCTACCCAGATCAGTGCTTGTGTGCCTGTTCCCTTCTACACAACAGTTCCTTGAAAAACAGTATATCAGAAGGGTCTCTATTTATCACATAGTGAAAGGAGGGCTTTTATTTATATTTCATCTAAAGTTTCCCTTATGGGAAGGGAACCCTATCTTGCTCTAATATAAGTCATTGATTTTGGGGTAAAAATTGTCCTTTGAGATTGCTTTTGACCCCAATCTTTTCGAAGAATGAGGTAATATATGGATATGCTATCAGGTTTCCTGGGATCTGGTTTCAGAGAGTTACTCAGGTCCACCATGAGCTTTAATAATGTTACTGCTAAGGGAAATTCTCTACTGGTAAAACTGATGGGAATCTATAGTTTATTGGTCATGAAGATGTCAGATTCTTGGTGGAAAATGGTAGGAAGTAAGATGGTATCTGGGCTCAATGGTTCATTTATACACCGAAGTGTGATACCTTTTTCTGTCACATTTTGGCATACCTATGACTCATCCTGATCCTGTGTGGAGTCAGGAATTGGATTCAGTGATTCTTGTGGATCCCTTCCAACACAGGATATTCTAAGATTCTGTGATATCTATCCTAACTTAAGTAAATCCTATATACAGTTTCAAAGTATACAGCCTTGAAGTAAAGACCAAAACAACAATCAAGTGAATATAAGTATTTGGAAATATCCATTGCCATCAAATCTCTTGAAAAGCTGTTTGGTGAAATCTCAGGACATGTCTCTCATTTTCATATATTCACATTTATTTTTATTGGAGAGTTTTTCCTAGATTCTTGTTGTGTCTGATTCTTTTAAATATTGCAACCTGCTTTTTAGGAACTCTTCAGTTTGGAATTTTACTTCTTTATGGCCTCATAGACCCTGTAAATCCCTTACCTAAATGCTCCTGAAGGTTGTGACAAGTAAGACATTCTTGGCTTTTAAACTATTTGCGTGATACAGCTGTGAGGCCAGAATGAAGTAAAAACTTGGTAGCTATTCTGAACTGTCTTTAAAAGAATCACTCCAGGAAGAGCCTTGCATAGCTTTCTGATTGTTGAAGATTTGGTGTGACAGTCAGTGATTTATAGTGAAAATGATGATAGGGCAATTTTTTCCTAACAGTCCAGCAATGGTCTCACTTCATTCCCAGGAAATGTTATTACTGGCTGCACTGCAAAGTGTCTTCAATACTGGGACTGATTTCTGGTCCTCAGTCCAAGTGGTGAAGGGTGGTTTGTGTCTATGTTGCTCAGTTAGCTCTGATTGCCTGCTTCAGCACCATGTAGTGCATGGTCCTGGATCTCTGCTGGGACCTGTATGATTCCCTATGACCACAAATCATAACAATCTTTTTGTGTGGTTCTTAGTTCAGTTTACAGTGTTGGGATTAGTGAGGACTAGGTAGCAGCCTAACAGAACTGTTTTTGCTTAGCATAAAATGGAGAGTGTAAACTGTGAACAGGACTGTAGCATGAAGGCATGGCTGAGGATGAAGTACCTGGTAGAACATGATAAAGAACTATGCAGGATGGGCAGAGGCAAAACTAATGTGTTGTTCTTCACATCATCTATGGGGAATGATTCTTGCATCTAACCATCACAACAAATGTAGAAGGCTCTGTTTACACAGGATGACTGGTTCACTTCAGAATATAACTTGTGAGCAAATCAACAGTATGGGTCTGCAGGAGATGAGGATCAAGGTAAGAGTAGGAGAACTAAACTAAATGATATCCTAGTAACCAGGCATATTCAGTGACTTCAGCGAGAGTTTGGCTGGGGCAACGTGGAGGACATTTGAAAACTGTGTTTTATGTTATAGTTTGATTTTTTATCTTTTAAAGTAAAGGCAGAGCTCCACTGGGAATTTTTGTGGGGCTAAGGACCGAAGAATACAGTTCTTTGAAAATAAAATAATGGCTACTTTAAGGTAGTTCAGAGAACACTACTTTTCTATCCAACTGAATTCAAAAACATGCTATGGATAAACTAGTTAAAAATACATAGACATTTAAACACTCCTGATGGAAGCATAGGACATTTCCTGAAGATTAATGACTGTTTGGGAGGAGTTGTGGCCTGAAATTCAGCTGAGAGCCATTAGCCTTAGCTAGCTATCAATCCTCCAAAAAGGTTTAGTGCCAGAGTCATTATTACAATTAGGGGCTTAAAATGTATGGGTGTAGTGTATTTTCCATGCATGATGCAGACGCCATTTTTTACAGAACTTTTCTGGATAATTACAGCCTTCTGCATTTGGCTTGCTGTATGTCTTGGGGTGTCTCATGGGTATTCTAATAATCTAAGCTATTTTAAATCCTCAGCTATGGAGCACCCTGGAAGATCAGCTGTGAATGTCAGACCTAGCCATGCAAAAATTTTAAGCAGCTAATGCCTAATAAAGAGAACAAACACTGTCTCATAACTTGGGCCTTGCTGGATTTTGATGCTTTCATTCAGGCTGACATTAGTTTCAGCCTAATTAAAGAGCCTGAATCCAGCTGTTGATAATTGACTGAAAGGAAACTGTATGAAGAAAATCAGATTTGGAGTTCTATGCTGGTAATGATTAAGGGGTATTACTGCTCCAAACAAAGTCAGTAGTAGGTACCATGTTAAAGTCAATGGAAGAAAGAATGAACACTCAATCTTTAACATTAATGTAGTATACAAAGTTCAATGCATTATATGTTTTCATACTTTAACAGATTTTTCTTCCGTAATTGTTTCAGAACTATTTCAACAAAACTGAAAGAAATGTACTTAGTTATTATTTAGTTACAACTGTCATTTATTATCTCAAAGATTTCGAAAAGGTAAGACAGGATTATCCACTCTAACTTCCTGAATGCATTAGATTACTTTACTTTCTCCAGTTACCCTGATACTCAGATAAAGACTGAGTCTTCAGCTGAAGTATATCTTCCAATTTTGTGCAGTGAAGATATCAAGAGATGGAGAGTCAGTCTCCGTTATTGGTATTTCTTTCCATTAATCTATTCCCTCATTGTAAACATGTCTGTAAACTGGGCTGGTTTGGCTCCAGACACAAACCTGTTCATATGGCTAATTATGCAGCATTCTCTGATAGTTATTATTTTACATTTCTTCCCTAACTATACACTATAATCAAGTTAACTCCTTATCTTACTGATAACCCACAAAATGCAACTCCTTTAATCTCTGTATTAAGTCATCAAGCTGCATACAAAACTAGAAACACTTTACTGCTCCTGTTTGTACAAATATCATGGCTGCATAAGCCTTTTTTGCTCATGGAAGTTTATATTCTCTTTGTTTTCCATCAAGGCACAAAGATCTTATTAGACTCACTGTTTTTTATGATAACAAAAACAAGTTCTTCATTGTTCATTCTTTGATTATAGGTTCATGTTCATCTGTACTGAATATTTTGTTTAAATTGGTCTAGCTTCCAAATTAGTCCAGAACATTTTGTCATTAATTATTACTCTGCCAAACTTTGTGTCATCTGCTAATTTTATCTGTAATGGAACTGGTCAGAAATGTTCCAGTTCAGCGATGCTTTGTCAAAAAAAGCCCGTTCATAGAGTCTGCATTATTCATTTCTAAACACCCTGCTGTCAATGAACTTTTCCCAACAGGTTTGACCTGAAACTGAGTGCCTTGAAAATGACCAGATTTTATAGACAGGTTAAATCACTGTTCCAAATAAGTGGGTAGTAAATGCTGGTCCTTTTTGTTTGTTGGTTTGTTTGTTTTAAAGTTTGATTACTTTGGAGGTTTGTGATCACTTGGGAAATGATTCAAAGCCCATTAATGTCAGTATTGACTTATTTTACCATTGGAAATGTCGTTTGTTTTTGGTTGGTTTTTTTTTTTGGTACAATTCACAGTTTTACATTTTCTCTTTAGGCATCTAGTTTCTTCATGGCTGAAAAATTCTTTGCAAACAGTAGTAGGTCATCAACAAAATCCCACAACTACATTTGAAAATAATCTGCTTGATTGTGCCATATTACAGAAGCCTGTCAACTTATTTGGCTCATTACTAAAGAAAAAACAACAACAACTGTCTCTTCTTGTCCTTCCTTTTTGTAGCTTTCCCCTCTGACTGAAAAACACAAGTAGTGTTAAAGGAATATGAAAGAAGGGATGGGGAATGAGATGTAAATGAGAGAAAGGAACTAAACCATGGCTTCAAACTCTATGCAACCTTCTACAGTTCATCTTGGAATATATCAAATTCACGGCTGAGTAGGGGAGTGGGTTAGACTCATTTTATCAATGTGGATTGCTAACAGTAACATATTACCTCCTCTAAAAAGGAGCAGTGCAATATTCTTAATCTAGGTGACAGTATTTCAGACATATCAAGCTGTCATTAGTGAGATTGAGGGCAGGAAATTCTATCTTTAAACTATTAGAAGGGCCGTAGCCTGAAATCTTAGAAGTTTATATGTGACTTCCAGGACAGTTCACTTCCCTGTTTTAAGTTTTTCACAACATGACATTGTTTTATATGAATATGCTCTAATATTTTTAGTATTTCATCTCAGATATTCACAACAGGAGAATTCTATGCTCAGAAGAAATGTAAGAATCATTTTCTCCGAATGAGAAGCTGCAAAGGAAATGTGTCAAAATAAACACAAGAAAATTATCTGCCATAAACAGTCATCATTCCCAAGGGAGAGTGAGGGTAAATCATAGAGTCAGGAGAGAAGTGATCAGGTTCTACTGTTAAAAAGCTCACGCTACTTACAAAAATTCAACCTGCAAATCACAGCAGTTGCCACTTTTTATTAGACCTGTTCAGATAGGGACTTATTCTCTCTCAAATGGTATGCACTACCAACTGGTTTGCAGTTCATAAGTTTCCTTGTACAATGGTAAGTGTAAATCTAGACAGCTATGGTAGCTCTGCATTCTCACTGCAGTCATTTTCCAGTTTGACAGGCTATGAGGGAGCATATAAAGCAGCAAAGGAAATGCAAGACATCTGTAACAAAACCAGTGAACATGCTATTGATTTGTTTCCCTTGCTGGTGTGGTCCTGGCATTGGTCTCTTTCTCCAGAGAAATGAGTTAAAGAAACAAGTCCAGTAGAGAACATGGAATTTTACTTCCATTCATCTTGCTTATTTTGCAAGCACCACATTCTGCAAATCCCATGCCAGTAAAGCTCTTGGATCAGTCCTCAAATTCTTCTGGATCCTTAAGGGAGGAGATGTCAGAGCTGGCCAAGAATCTAAGTGGAAACTGATGACAGAAGCTGACATTAATCAGCTCCACAGTATGTTCTGCCCAGCAGGTTTCTTCCAATAAATCAAAGGGCTTAAGATCCAAGGGGCATTTAACCATTAGAGAGCAAGTGTTCATTGTGGTCTGCAGCAGCTAAATATGATGAATTTAATATTGATTTTCAATATTGCTCCATCCACGTAGTACGTTTGTGCAATTTTACATGAAAATACACTGGAACGAATTCTCAGCTGGGACAAGTCAGCAAAACTCCACTGATTTTACTACTTAACATGAACTCAATGTTTAGTCCATGTTATACAAACAGAAAGAAATTGTACTGTTTTTTCTGCTTTCCATTCTTATTTCTTTTTCCCTGACTATGTTGGGAAACATAAACAACACCAAATTTGCAAAATTTTTGCCATTCTTGTGATAAGATGTTTCCCAATGGAGAGCACAAAGAAGTCATTAAAAGAGAGAAAGTAAACAGACTACTATGCTTAGGTCCAGATTCCTGGCCAGTGGGGATATGAATCCATAGATAATCTCAGAGATAAGACTGATGGTTTCAGTTGCTTCAGTGAGAAGCACTCACCAATGGAAAGGGGTTCCTAGGAATCTGAAATGTCATTTAGGTTATTCTTTGATTTGTTTGTATTTTTGTTTTGCTATTTCTTTCTTCTTTCTTTTTTTTTTTTTAATATACAGATTAATCTCAGTGAGAGATGGATAAGTTATTCTCTGAAAAGGGATGGTAAAAAATTGTTTACTAATCTGGAGAATGTGTCTTACACTGCAGTGGGAAGAAACTTCTCAGCCTACAGGCATGGAAGATGAACATAACTAGAGATTATAACTAGTGGTTAACTAGAGATCTCGCATTCATGATCCTGCAATGGAATGAAAATGCACACTAAGTTTTTCCAAAAGCATCTCAATCGTTTAGAGGATTTATGCCCTTTGATCTCACCTGCCACAGGACTTAAAAATACCTAACACACATTTAAACATGGGACCTTGGTGTATGCTATTTGAAAAATTTTCCCCACAAAAATGTAACTCTTTAAAACCTCTCAGACTGTCCCAATTTGGGACTACCACTACCAGAGCTAAAAGCAGGGATCAAATACTACCTCACCAGATTAAATAACATGCGTCTCCGCAAACACTGCGCCTGCAGCTTTAATGGCACTTTAATATGTATACCCTATAGACCAGGCACAGAAGCAAACACTAAATGTGGTGATTGTCAAATTACAGAATTAAATTTAACCAGATCATAATAGTATCATTTTACAGTCACTTATAGGGAGGAATTTAGTCAGAAAAAAAATGTGCAGCCCCTTCTGTCTCAGACCTTCTCTGTATCCCCACTGAAAGTTCCTATCACTTTAGAAAGAACTGCACAACCACATAACTTTGAAGTACAAAGTACAGTGTGTAAACAGACAGGTATTTTTATAATTGAATATTATTTCACATCAATATTTATTGCAAATGTTGATTAAATTTCCCAAAGTTTACCTGAGAAACTCCCTGGATAGCAATTATTACCTCCAGTAATGCTATAGTATCAGGTTTTGATCTAAGAAAACTGATGTCGCACCCGCTGGGGCTTATGGCAAGACAAAATATTTCTTCCAAGTGCTGACCAAGCACAGATATAAGCTGGGTGGAGAGTGGATTGAGAGCAACCCTGAGGACATGGGCTTGGAGGTGCTGATTAATGAAAAAATGCACATGTGCCATCAGTGTGTTCTTGCAGCCCAGAAACCAACTGTATCCTGTGCTACAACAAAAGAAGCATGGCCAGCAGAGTGAGGGAAGTGTTTCGCTCTACTCCACCCTATTGAGACCACTCCTGGTGTACTGCACCCGGCTGTGGGATCCTCAGCATAAGAAAGACATGGAACTGTTGGAGAGGATGTTCAGAGATGTGGAGGACCTCTCCTGCAAAGGCAAACTGAGAGGTCTGGAGTTGTTCAACCTGGGAACGTGGAGAGTCAGAGAGGACCCTACAGTGTCCTTTGTGTTTCCAGGCAAGCTGGAGTGGACAAGGAGTACTGGCTTTAACTAAAAGAGAATAGATTTACGTTAGATATTAGGAAGAAATTCATTATTCAAAGACTGGTGAATCATTGGACCAGGCTGCACAGAGAAGTTGTGGACGGCTCATCCCTGGAGACATTCAAGGCCAGGTTGGATAGGGATTTGGGCAACCTGGTTTCTGCCCATGTCAGTAGGATTTGAATTAGAAGGTCTCCAAGGTCTGTCCCACAAAAAACATTCATGATTTCATGATTCTATGATTCTACTCTCTGCTCACTGACCTTTCTTGTTAAATATTCAGGCTATCTCGATCACTCCAAAAGACTTAGAAGGGATAATGAAGCATATTTTGATTCCAATGTTTATAGTTTTATACTGAGATTAGGAAAATGGTGAAATCTCAGAACATGTCAAAGGATGAGAAATTACCTTTCCCATCAAACTGTTGCTGTGTTCATAACTTCAATGTGGCAAATCTAGCAGTAGTAGTTTGGAATCGTTTATCTTCAAGTAAAAGAAAAATTACAGAAGAAATGAGAAATATTATAAATTTGTGGGACAGATTTATGAAGGGTGAATGAGGACTATTGGTACCTATCTCCTTCAACATTATTTTAAAGGGTGAAACATGCTCCATATTGTGTGAGGACAGAGCTACCAGGCTATCAACCAGAAGGAAACTGCATCCACATACTCAACCACATGAGAAAGCTATTATCCTTTTCCATTTAGGATCAGTCCTTCTTCATACTAGTACTTCTAGCCTTGAGAGTCAAACATAATATTCTCAGTAAAATCAGAAGAAAATTATGATTTTTACTTAAACAAAATTGGCATTGCTTTTGTGCATATGCATATAAGGTTTGTTTTACTCGTATTACTGAAATTTTGGGGGGAGAAAAATTATATTTTGCTTTGTTTTACTGTTTTATATTTCAAGTTTTTGATATTTCCAGAGATGTATCTTATCTTATTTCTTGTGTTGTGTTTCTTGTTGTTTTTCAGTGTGTGTGGTGTTTTTTTTGCCACAGACATGATTCTCCCATTGAAAAGATGACAATACGGAAACAGAAAACTGAGAGTCTGATCATCATCGGACCAGGTGACAACTTCACCCATTTTCAGGAAGAAGGAGTTAAGGATAAATAAATCAGGTCCTCATCTAGTGTTTGAGTTTTCATTTGAGACAGCGCGTCTGATGTAGAACAGACTTGCTAGTGTCTTCCGCCTACGTGACCTTGCATACAGTTGGGATTTTTTCCTTTTAAGTTTTGATCGGAATCATGGAAGCAGATGGCTTGGGACAGCATCTGCAGGTGGTTATACCAGTTAGCTCAGAAGTGAAAGGAACCTGTTAGGGTTAGGTTTAACTGACCTGCAGATGGAACTGTATAAAGAATCTTGGAAGAAAAGGGCTTAAAAATGTGAGTTCTGTTTTTTGCCTTATTCTCTTAATTTAAGCATGTTCAAACAGAAAAAAAAAAGGATTTTTGTTGGAGTTTCTGAACAATGTTTTCGACAAGTGCATGGATGCAATTTCTAAATTGAGATTGCAATCTCAATTTAGGAATAAATACACCTATCAGGAACTGGAAGGTTTTTCTTCTCCTTGTTACCTGCTTTTTATTTTGCTTTTGCTTCCCTTCATATACTAGTAAACGGGAGAATGCCAGAGTTACAGAGAGTTGCAAAGGAATGACCAAGGAGAATGCTGGCACTCAGCCCTGGAACACTGTAACAGGAGGCAACAGACCCACTTCATATTCAGGCATCTTCCCAGTGCACCTCAGTTTAAATTATTGCCATTTTGATGCCATATCTAATCAGCAGAGCTTGATGAGACACTCATGACAGCAGTTCATTCATGGAACTCTTCGAATGTGAGGATGAAAAGTTCATTTTACTGCCAATTTCTGGAGGTAGAGAGGCCACACAGATTCCTCAGGTGGCTGGGACAATTCCAGGCATCAGTCCTTTTCAATCAGAATTGCTAAGCAGTGAGAGCAGCCTTCTGGTCTGTAGTATAATAATACAGTGGCTTTCTCAAAAAGTTTGAACTCTCAGCTACATTATTGGTTTCTTTATGAATGATTTATTGCTATATATTACATGATTGTGTACCTGGGATGGTCCGGAATGTTATTTAGTTTCATTAAGCAGATGGAGTACATTACACTGAACAGAAACTGGCACTAGTAGTTGTTTTGTGCAATTCTGAAGCCAATTTACATGTTAAACTGGAGGCTTCTGAAGACAGAGGACACACCTGCAGAGTCCGAGTCTGTGCAGAGTATTCAGTCTATGTATAGGCACCTGTGTTATTACCTCTTCTGCCTATTCATTTATTCAAACAATTATCTTCTGCCCATTCACTCTACCCTGTTATTTTATTACATTCATTGTTATCTTCCTGCCCTGAAGTACTCACTTGAATGCTTTAGAACATAAAGACTTTGGGGGGGTTGATCATGAATCGTGAGTAACGAAAGGTTCAGTTTCCTGCACATGCAGGCTCTTTGCATGTTTTTGATGAAGTTTTTTAAGCTCTCTGTGTCTTAAATTCCAGCTGTTAAATCCGATGATATAGTTATTTTCAGCTTCCCAGAAATGTTGTGAGGTATTTAAGAAGTATTCTGATATGACACTCAGAACTTGCAATTTAGACTTGATGAACAAAGGAATAAATGAACTTAGAGGGCAGATTAAATGGAATTTGGGTGACTAAATCAGTGTGATTATATCAGTAGTAGTGTAGACAAATTCCTCTCTGCAGTGTTTCCTACTCTGCACTCTCCAGTAGTCTGCTCTTAGGCAAATGAAACCAATGATCATAAAATCTCCCAAACCAGATGTATACTTCTCTATGCTTGATGAATGATATATATGACTAGATACACTAATATTAGACAAATAAAATGTTTCCATGGATGTTTTCAAAGTAGCTTCTCTCTTTCCCCTATCTACCTGAAGATGTAAGTGTGAAAGAAACTTCGCACTGGCTGCTTCAAATAGATTAGAAAAAAATATAACCTACCCATAGTTGCAAAGTTTAAGTGACTTAAACACAAGTGTTTATTGCCATTGTATAACCAGTGGATTATTTAAGGCATCCCTTTGCAGTTGGCTGATATGAGTTGAGATCTATGGGAGATCTGTCAATAAATGGCAGCTGGAGGGCTAGACAAACTCAGGTGGCAACAGAATGTGCGTGGAACTATAAACTGACCTCTTAGATATTTTCTGCAGCAAGAGGTGGTATGAGACACTGTGCTTTTCTGACTCTTCATTTCAGAGAACAGAATATACTCACAAACTAAGAGCCAATGGAGTAACTGCAAAGAATGTTGCCTCAATAAAGGGCTGATCAGCTGTGGCTCGAGCTTTACCACTACAGTTAGGCTAGGCAGAGAAAGAACAGAAGTTGTGAAGTAAAGATTAGGATTCTCCCCCACTATATCCTGACTGTGAGAAAGAACAAGCTGGCATCTAAGTTAGTAGGTTAAACTTCATCCTAATCAACAAATATTTCTCTAAAACACAGCAGCCCCTTGGACTCTTTCTTTATGTCATGTTTCTCTTAAGCTAAGAAATTAGCTTCAGATTTACAAGGTACTTATTTCTAACCTTAGATTAGAGTAAATTTAACATGAAATTCTTGTAATACATCAGTATTTTTTTTACATAGGTATCTATATGCTCAAAACTAAGGGTCACAGTGAAAGTACATTCAGTTGGTTTTAAATTGAGTGCTAATAGCAAGCTGACAACTAAAATACAGAGTTAATACAAATGTCTTCTAAAGTTCAGTCAGCTTACATTGCTGTCCTGCCTTGCTCATCTTTGCTGGGAAGTATCTGCTACATTTCTCGTATTCTTGAACTCATATCGGTACTGTCCTTCTTCCAGCAAATGTCAGAAAATGGTTTCACTATGTCTGACTGTTTAAAAATCCTTCCAGTCAAATCAGAACCATCCCAAGTCAGTCTAATATTCCTTGGATTTCCTGGTGAGATGGAAAGGTGAAAGCCCAGCAGGATGAAAGAATTCAGAAATAACAGACTGAAGAATATATCAAAGAAAGTGGGAAAACAGTAGGAGTGTTTTCTTTGTGAATTTGAGGGTGGTCAGTGAGACCACTTCATAGACGCTTACAGAGAACTAACATAGCAAGTGTGTTGTTGGTAAAGGGACAATTTGTATTATGATATATAATAACACCACACTTTTTATGATATTGGATAAAATGGAATTACATTCTCTTCACATGCTTCTTTGGAACCTGCTGCTAAAGCAGATCTTCTAATATCATGGTATTCTTTCACCTTCTTCATGTGGCTGACATTCATTTTATTATTATCTTCAGTTTCACAAAGCTGCCATGCAATCTGAGGCACATTAGAAAATGGAAGGTGAATATCAGCATAATGTCAGTTGTGTAGTTAAGAACAACAAAACACCATTTAACACTCCAAACAACTAAACTGCAATCACAGCTTTAGGTGGACTTTAGCCAGCCTGAATTTTATTCATGTTTATGCTAGATTTATTTTACTATCGTATGGATACAAAAATTGAGTGAAAGTAGGATGTTTCCACAACTCAGACCCAAAGCTTAAAGTGAAACTTGGAGCGTGTGAACCTTTGCAGCTTGAAACCAAAGAAAATGTTTGCATGAACCCTTGCTAAGCAAACCCGCTGTGTTTCAGTGAAGCTCTAATAGAAACCACACTGCCATGAATCACTGAATATTCCGTACTTTGACTTGGTAAATTTATGTTAGTTCCATGACAGTCCTTTTAAAGCGTTCATTTTTCACTGAGCTCTGAGCCAAATCATGAAATTGTTGATGAGTTTTGCTAAATACTTACCCAGCTTAATGCTGCTAAAGTTAGAGGGAGTTTTGACCGAACAGGGAGAAAACAAAAACTGAGTCAGGGTTTGGAGTTTGGTACAGTAGCTTGAACTTAAACCATTTATTTTTAAGACTTTGAATATATCTATCTCCACTAGTGTATATTACACACAAACAAGTTAAATAAAACTGGTAAAAAATTGCTGAATGATCAAATTCAGACTGTTTTCACATCTTTCAGTCACGTTTTTACACAAGAAGGTTTTTAATGGCATAGTTAATGCTGTTTTGTCTCACAAAACTTCTTCATTTAGTGTCAGGACAGATCTGGGCACAGACAAACACTAAGAAATAAATTAAGGTATTTTCTGCAGGACACTCTTTGCATTTTTTTAGGCACTGACATTTGTGTAGTGAACAGGATAATTTTTCACACAGTGGATTTGTTAAGGCAACCAGAGCTAAATTTATCTGTATCTAGATATATCTGTTCTTTGCTGTTTCTCACAGTAGATCAGTGTCTGTATTCCCCTTCCAAAATGAAACACTTGAAAATTCTGAGTGGAGCTGCAGTTGAACCACTGAACCAGCTCTTTGTTCAGCACATCTTTACTGAAGGACTAACATTGTGACCATGAATGTAGTCTGGCTGTGCCTCAACTCCATGGAAGAACAAACTGGGTGTGCATCAGCTCTCCTTCCAAACCTAGCTCAGGTGAGACAAGGCCCAGGACTAAGAGCAGAATTCAGCTATCTAACCAGATTGCTACTTCCACCCTCTGTTTCCTGTTCCAGTAAAACCCAGGTTTCACCTATATTAAACTGTTTTCCATCTCAAGCTAATCTCACTGCCTTCCCAGCACTTTCTTTTAATCTTTATCCCTACCACACTCCTGGCTTTCAGTTTCATTCCCAATTCCTTCATCATATTTCAGTATTCCTTCCTCTATGTCAATTCCAGGCATGTTTTCCATCAACTCATCCCACTTTCCCCAGTATCATTTTTTTAATATCTGGTTTCATCTTGCTAGCTTTGGGAAAAAACTGATCAGTTGTCTATAGGGTTCCCTGAAGTCTGCACAAACTGAAATGTTTGAGCATGCTTGGTAAGTATAGATCTCTGGAGACCCTAGGAGCTACAACGAAAGAAACCGTTACTGAGAACTGTGAAATGATTTTGCTATTGTTATTTTTTTTTACCCCAAGTGGTCATTGTTTGTGAAAATGTGCACACAGATACACAGACAATACTTCTACTGGTTCAGGCCTCCCAGCTATCAAGCTCAAGGAGGTTAGCATTAGTTAAACAAAACAGTGAACAGAAGCTAACAGTAAAATTTACATATATTTTTCCCCAACTCACACCAGAAAAGGCTTGAACTGATTTGATTGTCAGCTACCAAAAAAAGTCTGCCTGAGGCAGGTAAAGTCATGGAAGATTTCTGCTGAAATAGTTAATGTTCTGGCAAAGTTATAAGCAAATGAAAGCCGTATTGTATAATGGCGCATATCGGACAACCTGAAAAATACTGAGTGCTACCAGCCAGACCTATAATTAGAACTGGGCAGGATCAGTTTTCCCATCGCCTCCAACATTTTTTTTAATTGTGCACTGGCAGAAACCCAACAGCTTTTGACATTTTCATGGAAAAAGAGAGAACAAATCCACTCCTATTTACACGGTGAACAGAGAATTGACCTACACCCTCCATTTCCTGGAGATGAGCCCTAAGTTCAAGTCTTCTCATAAACTTCAACTTTTTTTCCTGATATAGCTACTTTATTTGCATATTACTGATTGATCCAGATAAAGCCTCTAAAACTCAATACACAAAAACAATTTGGTATCTCATCCTCATGAAGTTCTATGTTCATAAATGCTTTTATGTTTCCAGACACTAGTCTCAATTCCAACAGTCAGGAGACTCCCCTGGACCGTTTTAAGTCTA
This sequence comes from Odontophorus gujanensis, assembly GCA_013399175.1. Classification (NCBI taxonomy): domain Eukaryota; kingdom Metazoa; phylum Chordata; class Aves; order Galliformes; family Odontophoridae; genus Odontophorus; species Odontophorus gujanensis. Next base: position 27,955 of record VXAB01007546.1, on the reverse strand, counting down.
TTCTGAGTCAAGCTGATCATGAACTAAATGAGTTCCCAGGCTTCCCTTCTCACTCAGAAGTGGGGCTTGCTTTTTTGTGGTTTTAACCAGAAATTTTATCCCTGACATGAGGGATCTTTTCTAAGCAGTTGGCCGAACCTGAAAGTTCAGCTTCCGAAAGATCAACACAGTTCCAAAAGAATTTGTGAAATAATTTCTAGAAGTCACTGGAAAACAAAAAATAGTCTCTAATGCCAGGGACATTACAGTGCAACAGCTGTCATGTCTGCCTTGGCACCACACACAAATTATAGTCACAGTAGAGGTCACCCTGCTGCTTTTTGTTTTATCCGAGTGAGCTTTAGGAGTTTAAGCTAATAAGTAATAGTTCTCTATGAAACCAAATCATAGCCCATCAGTGTCCTATATTTGGTTTGGATGGTACAGCTACGTACCTGAATTCCCGGTGATAAAGCAGCCAAGGAGATAGTAACTCCTCAACAGTAATTTCTACTGTTGACCCAAGTGCTTCTGTTATTCATTCCCTGTGGTTTAGTGTCTTTCTGTTTTACCTTAAATAATTCAGGTAAACAAACACTAGAGAACTAGTATCCAACCTGGAATCACCCCTCCTGGAGGCATTCAAGAAACTTGTAGATGAGACACTTAGGGACATGTTCAGTGGGCATGGTGGGGATGGGCTGGGGTTGGACTAGATGATCTTAGAGGTTTTTTCCAACCTTAATCATTCCACTATTCTGTGATTCTGTGATTTCTATTTACTATATACGCTCACTTGCAAAGTTACCAATAAAACCCAAGCCATTATTTTTGATAGTCTAGTAGGGGAAAACACGCACAGAAATAAGAAAGTCAGCATTGTACAGATATTGCAGGGGGGGGAAAGAAAGAGCATGTTAGTGATCCAGTATGTAATAAAACCTCCTCCCCAGAGGAAGCTATGTAAAGAATCACATTATTAGTTGGACAAGCTTAATAATGTTGAATCTCTTCAGAAGCGGTGATGGTCATTTTGTTTTCCTCTGGTTGCTTATATATAGTGTATATCACCTATATATAGTGACTTCTATAACACCAGGGAGAGCTTGAGGTCTCCAGCAGCTTGAGTTTAGAGAGTGCATCACTGACATCTGCTGGAAACACTGCTCAAATCTTCGAAACTTTAAGAAATATCTGTATTGTCACAGAATATTTCCCTTAACATGAAGGTATTTAGCAGACTTTGGAAGATTTGAACTGCAGCAGTGTGGAAGATGGGAATATGTACAGAAAACTTGAGCCTTCTTTGGTATTGGTCTGGGATTCTGGGTATGCTTTTTTTTTTTTTTTTCCCCATTATTTTTTTGAAGGCTTTAGGTCTATCCTGAAACAAATTGCATGTGAAACCTCAAACTACTCCTATAGCTCTATAGTCACATTTAAAATGTTTATGGACTGCTTTCCAAGGATTTACAATATGTGTGTAAGCAAAAAACTCTGTAGTAAGAAATCTTTCTTTAAATAAATTTGTATGAATGCATAATGTCTCCTGAAGATACTAATGAAAATAAATAAATAAATAAAGACAGAGAAGTCCTTTTCATGTCTGAGTTTAATGTCAGTTTTGTGGAAGGGTGACAAGTTTCTTTCAAATAAACTTTCAGTCATTCCTATTCTATTGTCATGCAAACAACTTGAAAGGAATTTTGTTGTTTCCTCACCCCACATTTCGAAGAGGATGTACACACTGTCTTAAACTTTCACGTTCCCTGCTGACAGACTAAAATCCCAAGAACCGAAAAGGTTTCAGCTTCCAAAACTGACAATTCTATGGAGTTCTGAGTCTTGCTGTTGAATAATGGAAAGCTTTCTTTGTGCATTGCTATTCTGCCTCAGGTGAAGGGTGTAGAAAAATACTCACCTCCAACCCCAATTAAGTTGGTGCTGTAGGAAATAGGAACTGTATCCCACACCAAGGAAGCTAACATCACTACCCTGACTGTTTGCAGCAGTACTTAGTATGTCCTGGTTGTCTGCCAGACTCGTGAGGTAGCTGGAATTGTGCTAGAATTACAGAAGTTGTGAAATATTTAAAAAATTGGATTTTGACTGTTACTTAATGGTAAAAGAAAACAATACAATTGGCATGGGAACACAAAAGTTTTCAGCAGTGTTTCACAGTGTGGGTAATGATAGATGCTAGTGGGGAGCCCTGCGCACAGCAGGGCAGGGTGCTGGGGAGAACAAAGGCACCATCTGCTGCCAGGAGGAAGACAGCAGCAGGTGGACAACTCTTCCCTGTATGGCAGTCTCTGGTAGTTGAGAACACAGCTAGGAGTGCTGGGAATCACTCTTCCTTGGCAGAATGCTGGTCTGCCACGCACTGTTATTTTTCCAGGTTGAATGAAAGCACAGGAGAATGAGTGAGCTGAATTTCACATTGCAAAAATAGAACTGTAATGAATTTCTCACTGGTGCAGCCCTTCTGGAGCCAATTGAGTTTTGCTAGGAGAGAATCTGGCTAAGTGAGTTTGGAGGGAAGGTTCAACATTCTTCTTTTATTATCCTAACCAGTACCATTACAGAGTCCTTTCACTTTGGCTGGCATGAAACCAATTCCAATGCTAAAACAATTAGAAGACCAGTATATTTGCTGTTTCAATATGAATAGTCCATGACACGTGTCTCTGTGGAAATTTTTTGTACTTGCTATATACCGTCTGTCAGCCATATTTTTCTCTAATTCTCTGTGCTATTTTTAATATAATTCTTGCCTTTTTATGTATACTCACCCTCTGCCCCTGCCAAAATGGTATGTTACAGGTTACACAGTTAGCAATGCCTCGAGCTCAGGTTGCCAAGAATCTTCTACAATATAATACTATTTTCAGTTGCTTGTTGCTTTTCTGAACTTTAGAAATATGGTCATAAAGTCTCTCATGTCTCTCTCAAACTACATTGTAACTTTGACTTTCTTAGCAAAAATGGGGCTTTCTGTTTTGTCTTGTTTGTGCTCATTTTTTTTTTGGGGGGGGGGGGTTGGGCTTGGACTAAAGGATGTTTGCCAGCTCTCAAAACATTTTTTT
>VXAB01007546.1:4069-24846 GCA_013399175.1 Odontophorus gujanensis | reverse complement strand
GGGCTTTCTTGTTTTGCTTGTTTGTTCTTATTTTTTTTTTGGGGGGGGGGGTTTGGACTAGACATAAAGCATGTTTGCCAGCTCTCAAAATCATTTGTCTAAGAAACTATACTACTTTGGTAATGTACCATTCAACCTTCCATCCCCTGAAGACTGCTGCATCACCTTATCTCCCCTTATCAGGACTCGAACCCTTAGCCACATTTCATTGCCACATCTCAGTGTAGGCTTAAATTGTACATTTTTTATCTGTAGAATTTGTCTGAGATATCTTTCTCTCACCACCCACACAGCTAAAGGCTTTGCCCTGTTCCTAGAAAGAATTATTTCTAGGTTGTGATGATGTTGCTGTTCAGAAGGTTTCTGCAAACACCATTGCTTGTTGCTTGCATATCTACTTTTACATCCTCCCATACACCGCTTTCCTCAGTAACACCAGTTTTCATATGGAAAGTCCTTGCTGCCCCCTATCTTTCTATTGCCTCCCAAACTTTTCAGGCTGACCTGAGAGTCATTTGATTATGCCTGTACCTATCAGGATATAATTAAACAAACCACTTGGGATGGTTTCCTCTGTTGCCTTGTGCACCCTGGTGTTGCTTCCTTGAAGTTCATTCTTTTACCTTTTACAAATCTGTCCTACACTTTCCAAAGTACAGTATCAATAAGCCCAAAGCAAAGCAAAAATTGTCTGCTCTGGACATCTCTATGGTAGTGCTGAGGCTGTTGCTCTAACCTGATCTATAGATGGAGGAGGAAATTCTAAGCAATTGTGTATGTGTATGTATGTCATGTGCTGCAAAAGTTATTCTAGTTGATATGAACACTGAGGATTCAAGTCAAAGTTAGTGACCAGTCTGGACAGAATGAAAAATGTTAAAAATCTCAGAACAGTTAATATACTAGTGTTCCAAAGTAACTGTAAGTCCTTTTATGAAATGGAAGAGGCAAAAATTGTGCACCGACATATTAGATTGTCACAGCACCTCTGATTCATAGATTCATAGATTCATAGATTCATAGATTCATAGATACATTAGGTTGGAAAGGACCTACAAGATCATCTAGTCCAACCATCCTCCTATCACCATCCTTACCCACTAAGCTACTAAACCAAATCCCTTAGCACCTCATCTAAACGCTTCTTGAATAGCGCTAGGGATGGTGCCTCAACCACCTCCCTAGGCAGGCCATTCCAGTGCCTGACCACTCTTTCAGAGAAAAAAATGTTTCCTCAAATCTAATCTAAATCTTCCCCGGCACAACTTGTGGCCATTCCCTCTCGTCCTGTCATTAGTTATCTGGGAGAAGAGGCCTCCCCCTCTTGATATAGCAACTTAGATTCAAATTTCTTTCCCACTTGATTGGAAGGACTATTTATTTTTCTTCACACTCTCCTCTACTTCAAGTGTGTTCCCAACACCCTGAGTAACAGAATCTGACTTAATTCAGAGTTAATTCTGTTCAAAACAGAACATCCTCAATGAAAGTCTGAAAGGGATGCTTCTCCTCCAGCAAATATACCACAGAATCTATGGAAATCAGATCATATCTCCTAATAAAGCAAAAAAGGAGATTTTGCACTTGCAGTTACTGTGGTTTCAGAAAATCCTCAGTTAAAATGCAAGAATCCATGAAACTCGCAAAATCTCATATTTCAGATGAAGTAACTCCCCATTTTATTAATCATGTATAGTACTGAAGTGCTGTCTCCTCCAAACATACCTATAAAGCAAAATAGAACCAGTTGGTAGAAAGAAATAGCTTATGTTGATCACTGTGAACAAAAAAGATCTCTTGCTAGAATACAGATTGGGGAAAAGACTGAAAATTTGATGCAACTCAGCTCCACTCTGAATTTCTGTCAGACATGGCCAATCTAAAGCTCATAAAATACTTTTACATTAGTAAATGAGCATTCAATGGGTGTTTTGTTGTTTACTGTCATTAAGACAAATACTCCTGGAGTCACTTTTAGGTTCATGAGTCATTGTTTTAATAGCTTTATTGCAAGTTACACAAATGAATATAGGGAACATTCAGCGTGAGACATGTACAGAATGGAGCTCCACTCAAATATCCATTAGCCAAATATATTTAACTGCACACTACCCCATACTGATTAAAAACAAAAAGCTAACACTTCCAGGGAAGTAATAATAGAAACACATTTTGCCACATCTCAAACTACAATCTGAGAAAGAGAAACTGCAGAAACAAGAGAAAACAAAAACACAATATTTGTGTGTACATATATATATATATATATACACACACACTTCAGTTTTCAATTGGTTTGTTGAGAAAAGTACTCTCTTGCTACAAACATATAGTGCCTTGAGCTGTTGAGACTCCCTATTACCAAAGGTCACATCATCTCTTCATGATGCCACTGTCAGTGGTAGCAATTCAATTTACAATTTCAAAGTGTGATGCTATTTGTTTTCTCTCCACTGAATTCGCATGATCCTTGGAAGATACAAAAGAATGATAGCTGTCTCCTTCAATTCATAGCCCATCTGCTGTTTAGGTGCATTCCAACACCACCTAAGAAATATGTGAATTGAGCAACAACAATGAGAAAATTATTGAAATTTCTCTCCTGGCTATTATGCTTTGTGAGAATACTTTTAGGTAATAAAATTGAGTGCTAATAATGAAAGAAGTTTTAAAAATACATATAGACCACAAATAAGAGTAAAATTCTACTGACAATGCTCCATGTGTATATAAAGAATGAGAAAAAGCAAGAACTAAACCAAGGCATTATAGAAATGCAGCCCTTAAATTAAAATCATATCAATTAGTACAATATTTTATAAGTCCGTGTGCCCAGTTCAGTGCATAAATAAGTTAATAAATAGGAACTAGATATCTTGATTCAAAAGATACATGTAGTCTTGCAATAGAAGTGAAAAGGTTAAGTCTGTTTGTACAGCTTCTTTTAATTTAAAAATCCACATTGTGCCAATCATCAAATCACTGATACCACAGCAGTAATCATTAAAAAGCTTGTAATTGGGAAACATCTGAGGAGATTATCCAAACCCAAGCAACGTTTGTAGATAAAAGTCTTATTCTTGTTTCAGTGACAAGTTAAATAATGCTCAGAACAGAGACAAATAGAAAACACAAGATTTCCAGGCTGATGGAAAAAACAAGGTCTTAAGTATGACAATGAGTGGTATTAGGAAACATTATAGGTGGCATTGCTGGAACAGCTGCAGAAACTGGAGGAAGCAGATGACTGATACATCAAGGTTATCAGATACGAAGTGGAGAGCTTGATCTAATGAATGACATAGACAGAAAAGCTAACCTGCTGAACACAAATTATTAAATGAGAGTAATAAGGGTTGAAAGATATGACAGCAAGAAATAAAGCTTTAGAGACAATTTAGGTAAAGAAAAAAAATACTAAAATGAACTCAATAAGATGAGGAAGAAAAAAATTTAGAAAATATGAACAAAAACAGTGAGATAATTTCAAAATAAGCAGGAAATTGTGTAGAGTAAGATTAGCTATGGTGCCTTTCCTAGAAGAAACGTACCATTCCTGCTGCGAATATCAACCAGGAAAGGCCCATGCCCTAGAAAAACAGAAAAAACATTAAAATACATCAGTTCTCTGATGAGAATTTAATACTTATGTGCTGTTTTGCCTCAGATGGGACATTATACACCCTTCCACCATTTTTCTGATCATGTTATAATTTTCTGGTGTCTGTCAAAGCAGAGTTTTCAGTTTTCATGGGTAGTCTGGGAAGGAATCTGAGTCATGTACAACATTTTATCCTCTTAATTAAATGTCTGAAGATGTACCTGAGATATTGCTAGGAGATGTTTGCCTGCAGATGCTACCAGATCTATTTCATACTTCTTTCTGTTAGTTAAAGAATTGCAGTTATGGCCTGCACCAATTTTTCTCTGTAATGAAGAGGTTACTTGCCTATTTCAATTGGCATAAAGATGTACTGGGGTGGGAGTTAAGTGGGTGTTAGGAAGAGGCTCTTCATCAAGAGGGTGGTTGGGCACTGGCAGAGGTCTCTTGGGTAGCAGGCACAGCCCCAAGCTGATGGAATACTAGGAGTGTTTGGCAACACTCTCAGACACAGAGACTGGTTTTTGGCTTGTGCTGCTTGGAGTCAGGAGTTGGACTCAATGATCCTTGAGTGTCCCCTCCAACTCAGGATATTCTATGGTTCTATGATATTTGTCACCTGAAGAGATAAATTTACATCAGCGTTATAGATCATCAGCCTATCCTATAGGTTGCCATTTCAATCTAATTCTTTTGAAAATATTTCAGATGTTAGATACCTGACATAAAAGTGGGATGGCTCCAGGAGTCCTACGATATCTGTGTTTTGAGACCAACACTGATTATTTGTGAATCTGTAAGTAGGTTAAAGTTACCTTCATTAATTGTGGCTTTTCACCCGTAATATATATAACTGTCTGAATCCAGTCTAATCAGAAGAAAATTTTAAGGCTTATCTCATCACCGATGTTCATAAAGTAGTAGAAGTACGTCTTTGTAGAGTATAAAAAAGAAAAGAGAGAGGGTACTTCTCACTGTCTCGAGTCCTGAGTAGTCTGAGCATGTTGACCTTCTCTGCGCCTTCCAATCTGTATAAAACCCAAAGAAGGGCAGAAGAACAGAGGTGTAGTTTCAGTTTTATGTCTAAAAGGGGACTAATAAATTTATTTTAACATAACTTCAGGTAATTGACAGGGCATACAGAAGTTGTATAAATTCTTTATCAAAATAAGTCTTTAAATTGGCATCTATTTCAGTACTCCAGATCAGGTGTTTTTACTAGAATAGAATCATGAATTAATCTGGGGAAATGTCCTGTGGATTTTTTTTTTTTACCTCTGGTACCCACATCTAGTCTTGCAGCAGAAATATTTTCTAATGCATGACAAAGTCACTGTGATGTTGCACAGTAGTTTAAAAGCAAATGCAAATCAACAGAAAAAAACTAACCTATAGCATTGCCCCTCAAAATCAACAGTATTGACTAAAAAATTATGCAACCATTAACATTTTCTCCTTTTGTTTTTTATTTTTTACTTTTATTTTCTAGACTTCTGTTGAAAAGGGAAGTAATTTCTCCCTCCAGGTCCTTTTAAGCCAATTCATGTATTGTCATACAGGCTGTTGATATAAAAAGATTCTCATTTAGATCATAGCTTCATCAGTAAAAATAATATTGCTACTGGAAGGAAATACATTGGTAGAATGCAAGCAGCATAATAATATCTCTCTTTTTAAGATTAGGTCTTGTGCTTATTCTTTTTATTAGAGAATTTCATAGTATGTCAGTCCTGTGTCTGTCACAGAGACAATAACGTTTCAGGACAGGGACTTGTTTTTTTCTAATTAATCACTTTATATGTCCCTTAACTAGGTGATGCACACTCCATATCTCGTATATTGAATAAGCCAGCTTCTGCTATCACAGCAGCCCAAGGGACTAATACGAGCAAAACAGACTCCTTAGAGACATGGTTTAGCAGTGAAATTAAATGGATGGTTGGACATAAGGATCTCAAAGGCCCTTTGCAACCTACCTTATTCTATGACTCTTAACTCCTTTATCTATCTTTATTTTTGGTACACCTGTGTCTGTAAATGGGAAATATTTTAACAAAAAACTGTTTAAGGAAATATCTTGGAATTATAAATAATGAATGAATGATCTGGAAAGCTTGATCTTGTTTCTTATTTCAGTAAGATTCTACTTCAGGAAGTGATCATTATTTCTGTGAAGTAATATGTTAGTCACAAATGAAATAGTTTATAGAAATGTGTCCAATTTTTAAGAAAACTCTTTGAACACATCCAATGTTCATAACCCATTTATTGCTCATGATTTCCCAGAGACTCTTGGGCATGTTTAGACTCATAGTGTGATGTGGTATGTCAAAAGATAAATTCTTGTGTTCAAAGAAAACTAAATCTCAAATAACTGAACAGGATGAATTTTAAACAAATAGAGGCTCTCTGAGAAATACATCTACATTGATCACTTGGAAGATATAGTACTATTGCAGTATTTTCCACTAACCTTTATTCTGGAGCTTTGGAGATTAAAAATAATAATAATAATAAACAAAAGGAAGGGAGGGAGGAAAAAATCCTTTTGTCAGAGTTCCAACCAGTCTAAAGTAGATGACAGTTTTACTTAAACTGACTTGAGAAGTTTCCATTTTGTACTACAGTATAATGTCAGACTAATTTTAACTGCCATATTTCCTGCATTAAAAAATAAGGTAGCTTTCAATGGTATAATGTACTTAATGTGTTTTGGTTACAAAACATCTCAAACAAACCTGAAGAAACAAAATTTCATACACAGGAGGCCAACAATTCTGTTTTGGAGATATAAAAATGCCTTCTAACACTTAAATCACAACTCACATCAGATGTTGGAACAGGACCTAGGCAGCTGAGTATTTCTACTTCCCAGCAGACTTCTGCTGAACCTAGCAGAACGGTTGTGACCTTCCCCATGTGATGCCAGCCTAACTTCACAGATAAGCAACCCAGAGTTTGTTAACAAGGTAGGCCTTGCAGCAAGACAGCAGAGGACCTACCATTCCTGGAACAATGACATTTGGATCTCTTCAAGTTCACTGTCTCCTCACCCAGTTTAAAGATTGGCATACTTGAAGAGTGTGGCAACTCAAGTTCATCCTGAACAAAGAGAAGAGCTGAAACCTTCCTCCCACTTCCCACTGCATCAATTGTGAGTGCTGAGAAGACCAGACAAATTAGTTTACATTGTAAATTCAATAGCACTCAGAAACAAATATGGGCACTAGTATTTGGCTGAAGATACTTCTAAACTGCCGGAATGGATCCCATCATGATTTTTGTTTGTCGTGTTCAGCTAAATTACAAAAGTTCTGAATTCAGAAGTTTGCACAGGCACAGAAGTTCTCAGCAGTGTCAAGATGTGGGGATCAGCTTTTAAGGGCTAAGTGTGGCAAGTATGGACATGGTCCGACTGTGCTTGCTGATTCTGAGAGGCTAAGAGCAGATCACAGAAGTTTCTACAAGCATAGCAACAGTCATACCACTACCCAGATAAGTAATAAATAGTTCCTAAATCAAAAGCACAGAAAAAAAAAATAGTAGGGTCAATATTCTTGAATATGTAGCCTGCCTCTCAATCAGATATCCACTGATTCAACTCAAGATGCTGCAAATTTAAATTTGCTTTTGATTGATATCAAGGACATCAGAAGAGAGCTGCTCTTATTCATACAAAGTGACACTGGATTTGAGTTACCCAAAGGTGATTATTTAAAATTATATGGAAATTTGAACAAGGAACAATACCACTCTTAATTTCCAGAGGGCAAATACTGATGAACAGTGGAAACCAGACAGTTAACTCAGATGGACCTCAATTGATTCTTGAACGTAGAAGAAGCCTTAAAGTCAAAGATGCAGAAGTTATCATGAATCTCTGTCTCACAGAAAATAAATAAATAAATAAACAAATAAAATAAAAGTAAAAATAAAAGTCACAGGAAGTAATTCCAAATTTGATCAGGTGAACAGTCATGGAAAGAAAGAAAAAAAAAAAATAAAAAAAAAAGGATATTAGAAATAAGCAGACTGCCTACAATGATTAAGGATAAAATGACTGATCATCTAAGAAAACTGCCTTAGAGGACAAAAAACGTGGAGATAAAGTGAGAATAGCAAAGAGTCAAGCTGTGTTAGACCTTGCAAAGGATATTAAAACATGTAGCAGAAGATTCTTCAGCCATGTGAATAAAAAGAACATGAGTAGAAAAGAGAAGTAGCGCCAGAAAATAGTGAAGATGGAGTATAAATTAATAATAAATCAAGTATAGGGTGAAAACTGAACTATGCTTTAGTTCACATTTCAAGGAAATCAGCAAAGATTTTGATCATGACAAAAGGAAAGTTTGTAGTGCGCAATGTACCACAGGAGGGAAAACATGGAAAATAAGTAGAATCCCACGGGGGACTTAGAAAAAAATTAAAGTAGAACATCAGGTCATTTTAATAAGTCCATAAAGCCTTGAGGGCATCTAATGTTTGGAGAAAAACGCATGAGACACACACAGTAAAGAAGGTGGAGTGTGAAAATAATGAGTGTAACTATATGCTAGCTAGACTTTAGTTCAATAATCTGCTCTTAAAAATACACTCAAATAAAGATTATTAAAGGCATGGAGATTCACTACTGAAAGAGTTTTTCCAAAGCAAGCCATAATGATATAGCTATTGCTCTTCTTTGTTAAAATTAATGAACTTCCAGAAAGAAGAAAATAGATATATAGAATGCTTTTGAAAATCAGTAAAAACTCTTGATGTGGTGGCCTTTGAAAGACTATCACTGAATTCAGAAACTGAATCCTGTAAAGGAACCACCAAGCTGTATAGGATTTGATCAGAAGGACTACTACTATTTAGTGCCAGTTGGTAGTAGAGGAGCTCTTGGATAATAAATGGCTTTGCTCCTCAGTGATCATTTTGAAGATGGAGCTAAAAAGTTCCCATTAATGGCCTTGATACAAAAGACGATCTGCTCCTTGAAGCCTGTGAGAAGCATGCAATTAGGAGATGGTGAAGATGGAAGACACGCAGAGAACTGGGTGACCTTGGTAATTGTTGGATTGGGCTGGGATTTGATTAGACAAAAACAGTGTTATTTTTTGGAGAGGAGTGGCGTGAACCTTATCAGCTGGAAACTACTGAGAGGAATTTCACAGCAGGAATCCTTTTAAGATTACTGATAAAATGACGCAGAGGTAGGAAAGTACTGATGGTGTTTTACAAAACTTTAATTAGATATTAAAATTTATGTTGCATACAATTCTGGTAATCCATGCCGGAGAAAGGGATGCAGAAAAGGACTTCTGCTAAGATCACAAAAATTGAGTTTATTTGATTTATCATGAGAGTTAGTCCAGCCTGGCAAATCAAAATCTAGAAGTAATACAATTGCAATCTATAAATAGATAGAGAGATTAATACAGTGAAAAAAGAACATAGATTCAAACCAAAGATGACACTGGTATAAGAACAGAATGGTATAAATTGGTGCTAGAATAAATTCAGTCTGGAAATCAGTATTCTTATTGTGCAGCCATTAGATCCTGCAACAGCTTTGCACCAGGAATAGAAACCAAAACACTCTTGAAATACATACATTTCTGTACACTAAGTGCACTGATACTTTACTTGCATAGGATACAGCTAGATCATTTCTACATGATGTTTCTCATCCTGTTGTATACATATTGGCTGGACTCGATGATCTCTAGAATTCCCTTCCGACCCTTACAATTCTGTGTATGTATGTTCATATATATGTCATACGTGTATGTATAAATATGCACCTTGATATATACATATGAATTCACGAAAGCTGAAGGCAATTTCTACATTTGCTATACTGCATCAAAGACCAGGAAAACGATATGAATCAAAAAGCTTATTATTGGGATCAGCAGAAAGCAATCTCTAGATGTGAAAAGCCAGAAAGATTTATCTGATTGGAATCCCTAGGAAGAGGTTAGAAGCTGTGAATGCAAGAAGTACTTCAGGGTTTTGATTAGTCCCTAAATGACAAAAAAGGAAAAGGTGATGGGAAATGCTCACTTAGTTCAAAACTGTGTGTTGCCTCTGAACAATTAGAAAGCACCAAGCAACTTCTTTCAAACAAGGTAGACACAAAGGTGTTCATTATACACATTATCTATTAAAAACAGATGTTGGTACTATAAAAATCTAAATGACAGCAGCAAAAGGGGAAGTGCAGAAAAATAAAAGCCTATTTCTCCTGTTCTGGAGCTAAAAGTCATTCTGTATCAAACTGCATGCAACTGCAGTATCAGCATAGGGAAAATCAGCTTAGCAACATCCTTGCTATTTGGTCCTAGCACTGTCACACACAAAGCAGAAGTTTTGAGGGCTGTGTGACTCCAGAAAATTCATGCCCAATGCTATTCTTTGTCAATGAAACCAATGAGCATGGAACATCCCATATCCAAATTACTGAACTTACCCTCCAAACAGTGTGACAACATCTTCAGAGTCCCACTCTGACACCTTCCCAGTAATTGTTTGGGAGAGTGCTCGTCAACCTGGGTCAAAATCATTCCAAGGATTCTGCTGACAATTTAGCAATATATATGACTGACTGACTTCCAGTACCTCAGGAATTCACTCTGGAGCTGTTTAATTTATGAGTACAGATGTAATCAAGGGGTACCATTTCACCTTGATCCCCTAGTAAATCTGCCCCAGCAACAAAGAGAATGTGGAAATCAGAAATGTGGTATTAAACAATTTTCCCAACTCTTGCTTAGAAAGGTAAAAATTCTCTATAGTGTAGCAATAAGGAAATCATCTGGATCCAGCATGCCAAGGAAACATATCATATCTGAAACTTCAAGAGGCCTCTCTACAGATGTTTGACCAAAAGGGGTCAAACTCATTCAAAGTCTCTAATGCATGGATTAGGGGCTTTGACTGATGAGAATATCCACAGCACGTGTTGGGACTGAGAGTCCTTGCATGCCTTCTGTGGCCCATGTCAGGGTTTTATATAGGTCTAACTGCACAAGTGGTTGATTTGTATGTGTACACATGGGCATCCAGGCAAGAAAGGAATGAAATAGGCTGGGAAGACTTCTTCATTTTCCATGAAAGAGTTAAGTTCTACAAGGAACAAGAGACCTCCTGGCTTTGGACAAGTCACCATTACATAGGTAGCTGTGGATGCTGCGGTCACAGCAGTAATGACAGTGCCATACTGTCTCAAGAAAAGTGAATGTTATTACCCAGGTTGGATGGGAACATGGGTAACCTGGTCTAGTACCATATCCAGAAGTTGGTGGCCATGCCTGTGGTAGGGAGGTTGGAACTTGATGATCCTTGGGGTCCCTTCCAACCCAAGCCATTCTGAGATTCTATGATTCTATATCTCTCTCTGCAGGAAGAATATGTCATAGTATTCAGTTAAAACTAATAACACAAGACAAACATCCGTTTACAATGAAACAGTTGCTCCATTGCTTCCCACAAATTTTGCTTTTTTCTGGAGAAAATTCAGCGTTTACTTCTGTTATGGCTTCAGGACTCTAACTTCATCTCTGCCAATGCTTTTGTTTAACCTTCATAGGACACACTGTCATGTCCTTGCAAAGATATGCATTTTCTTCTCAAGTTTCCTCTCTCTACCCAGTGAAAGTTGCTAGATGCACTGGGGCTTTTTATTCTCAGATGATGTTTAGATGTTTATTGGAATGGTTCAGAGGTTAAGAGGATGTCTACCCTAAATGCTGACCTTTCACACTTAAAAATAAGCAACTAAGCCACGTCTTTTGATTTATTTACCAGAAATAATAGCAGAAAATTCAGTGATTAATGAACAGAGACATGAATTTCAAGTGCTTTCCCTCAGCTCCAGCACTGTATCTCAGTCCAAGATTAAGACCAAATGGAAAAGCCCTGGGAATGTTACCCTTCTTAGCACTGCTCCCAAATGGAGATACGGGATCAATGTTCAGTCAAATGTTCAGTCCCATTGTCTAGGTCTCAAGAAATCTGCCTGTGGCTTGTTGATGACTGGGGCAGATGACTTCACCTCTTTATTTTATTATATGATGTTTACATATTAATGTGCTTGAAACAAAGGTAATGGGGCTTTTGGCACTAAAAAATAGTGGTGACTCCAAAAAAAAAAAAAGAAAGTTACTACCAGTATGCTTCTCTTGTCAGTAAGATAGTTTATAACTCAAAGAGTTGCTGGGATTAACAGACATGATTAGCTCCTTATACTCTTTGCTCATATAGGAGCCATTTCCCATATCTTGAAAAAGAAGGAGAAATATCTCTTCACGAACAAAGGGTAGATATCCTGTTCTGATTTAAAATCCACTTCATGTTGAATAAAAATAACATTTACAGACACACACACAAAAGGGAAAAAGCCTTTCTTTCTTCTTCCTGATAAAAATGATTACATCAGAGTCCTGCTAGAATTGTTTGAGAATTTAGGGAAGCTAGTGATTATTTTTCTGTACTCTCTCCAACTAAAATGTTGTGTTCTTCACAAGTAGTCCTTTTCCCATTGGTGTGAATCCCAAGTGTGCATTAAATAATACACTTCTAGTTGTAAAACAGATGGAAAAGTGTTTAAAAAGGTGCCAGGTTTATTTATGGAAGCATGAAACTGAATTTAATAGGAGAATTTTGCCAGTATGAAATGTGAACTCTCAAAACAGGAAGTGGATTTTATTGCTTATTTATTTTATTACCGGATCAGCTGCCCAGAACTGTAGAATCCTTCCTCTCAGGAATTATTTACTTTCCAACTCTGAACCAGAACATCTTGACCATCAGTTGTTACATCTTCTGGCTGCCAGATTTTCAACTATAAACATATGCGGCGCTGTCTATCTCAGATGATCTTCTGCAGATTTATATGGAGAATTTTTTAGCTTTAGATTTATTTCTTGATTTAAAACAAAATGAACTGAAATGCCTAAGCCAAGGAAAAGAGTACTTCCTCTAGCTCCTGATTACTCTTTAATTAATAGTAGACTGTTCCTTTAAAGTGCCTGTGGCATGTATTCATTATACATCCAAGATGCAAGAGCTAAAAGTCAGCGGGCAAATTATTTCCTCTCCTCTGCACCTTCAAAGGATTCCTAATGAAAGAGCAGGTGCTATTCAGCTTCCAAAAGGTGTGCAGCATTTGGGAGAATAGCAAACAGAAACAGTGTCCCGTATTTTCTTGGGACAGCCTACTAAGCATCGAATAATGGATGTTGACAGCTGGAGTCACTCTGTAAATGTACACCTGGCTGCCCTATTCTTTCCCTATTACTTCTGCCCAGTAATCGGAGATATTTAGGGTGGTTAACAAGCCCCCATTTTCATTTGAGCTAAAATTTTAATAACCTTATGAAGATCACATTAAAAATAAGTAAGTATATAAAAATCCATATTGTTCAGGGTGTTAGGCTGAATGGAACCGGTTGCTCCAGATGTCCATTTTACTATAAGACAGGTGTTTATTTCAGATTTCTTTAAGAGATGATTTCAAAAAATCTTATATGTATGAGCCTCTGAGAAGAATAAATATTTGCAGTAAGGTCTTAAAGAAACTGAGGCTCAGGCTTTTGTCACAATGCAAGGTCGTGCTAAAGCAAAGCTCAGAACTCTGCTCCCAGACGTGCCAGTCCAATACATCATCCGGTGCCACAATGTCCTCAGGCGAAGTGCTAACAAAACTCTGTTGTGTATACTTACAACTTGTGTTCATCTCAGTGCTGGCACATACATACACTCACAAATTTCCGTTTTATGCACCAGCACAAAATGTTTTCAGCATCAAACCCACGCATGTGCAGCTTTGCATGGGAACTTAAAAAAACAAACACAAAAACTAATAGACTTGATCTTGCTGCTCTCAGTTTACCAATTATGGATATAGATGGGAGGCAGTATGAAACAATATTATACTTCTGATCCAAATTCCATGTAGGAAAGTCTCGTACTGGTTACAATAGGCTTTGTATCAGACATCAAATGTCCTCAGGGGAAATGCAGAAGGCTTTCCTATGCCTCACCTTTGCTAACTGTTGTCTCTAAGATCATTAAATGACTTAAAACTGCAACACACCCCAACACAAAGACTTTCAGAGAGCCTGCAACTCAAGTGGGAGGATATTTTGAGGGCTCATTATATCAATTATAGAAACAACCCCTTCAAAATAAAGCTCTTATACTGAAATGTGTATTTTTATAAACAACTGAATCTATAGAAAATTGTGCATCTCTATGGACAATTGGACATTAGTTGAAAGGAAAACAAATGAAATTTGAACATGCAGAAGAAAACTGAACATTTTAAATGATATAATGATACTGTGATACTCAGGTTTTGTGAGATTTTATATTAAGCATATGTGCTATTCACCAACTCCATTAATAAGTGACAAGTGCAACTTCTGACATTTACCTGAATCAATTAAGCTTATTTTGGTACTTTTTATTTCTTGTAGACAGATTGCTTGAGTTCAGAAGGGCATACAGTATCTAGCAGATCTGGTAATTCATTCAAATATGGGAGTATGGCTCTTCTTTTAGTTCAGGCCAAAATTCCTACACAGTTTTGTACGATGAGTTTGAAAGCTCTAGCGCATTTAAAGAAAATCCTTTCAACTTATTCTGGAGTCCTGCTTTATGTTTCATATTGCTTTGAACTTATTACCTCTTCACAAAGTCGTGGAACATTAGTTTGGGAGCATTTAAAGCTAATGATTAAACATGTAGTGAAACAACACTTTGATGTTGCCAGAAGCAATTAATTTTCCCAATTTATACACAAAATGTTATAAAAGACTGTGTTATGACAATCTAAATGATTCAGTGGTTTCAAAGCAAATTAACTGAATTTTAAAGGATCGTTACTACTTGCTGGGAAAAAGGCATCCATCAAGCCTTATCTTAAGTCAGAAAGCTGTGATTAACTTATGGAGTTTTGAATGCTTTCAAAATTAGAAAAGAAATTATTAATTTGTCTGCTACGGAAAACCAACCTGCAACGGGTTCATTCAGAATGAAGCTTTCATTGAAAGAAGCTTAGTGGGTGTAGATAAATGAAGTTTATGAATTTTCAGAACTCACTGAGAGTGACTGGTTGAGCATTATTAACATTGAAAATTGTACCGTGTTGTTTTTACTCCTGAATTTTTATAGGTAGAGTATCTCACAATGCATTGGATCCCTGTGCTGGACACAACGGGCATGATTAGAATGTAAATCACCCAGAGACAGGGACTGGAAATCAGGTTCTGCAAACAAAAATCCCTGTGCCTCTGAGTGGATATTCAGTCCTTTTACTTCAGTGGGAGACATCCAAGTGAGGTGGGACATCGCACAGACGTGTTCACACTCACACATATATCCATGTATTAAGTGACAGTGGATGGGCTTAATTGGAAAAGAGTCCTATAGCTCACCCATCAAAAAATGTGAAAACAGAAAAAATGCAAGAGAAAGAAAGAACAAAGGAATGAAGAAGGCAATTTAGCTTTACACAAGGTATTTCATTTCTCACTTTCCACTGAAATACAAAAAGTTTAAATCTCAGGCAAATCTCTTCACCTTGTTTCTCAGTTCCAGAAATGTGTTTGTTGCACTGGCTGGGGTACATGTAAGTTCAAAACATGATCCTGCATAGTAAAATTTCAAAATCAGTAGTGATGGGAGAACTATTGAACAGGAGTGAAAGAAAAAAAAAAAAAAACCCTTCTGTGCTTTGCCCATGTCAGCCTGGAAACTTTTCTGATAGTTCATAAACCCAAGGCAATGATATGGTTTTCCTTCTCATTCCCTCTCTCCCTGCCACTTTATCGCTTGTTAGTCTCTTAAGAATAAAGCAACGAGCCTCTGGCTTTTACATTGAGTTAAAACTATTTGACTAACAGAGCTTAGACTGTCTAACACATAGATTGTTTGCAGACCTCTAGAGCATTTAGGGGTATTATTTTTACTTTAGAAGTTACACAGTGCTAGCAAGAACATTTTCTTTGAATGCCAGGATCCCACTGAAGGAAAACTCTTAAGGTTTTTAGGGTTCATTTTTATTTTATTTGACACATGCTTGGGAATTTGGTACCTCCGTATGGAGATGGCAGATGTGTAGCTCCCACAGGAAGCCCATGTTCTTCCCAGCAAAAGGTAGAAGCCAAGAAGTTATTATGCCTGGTCATCTCAAATACAAATGAACACCTATGTTTAGGTGAATTAGCTATGCTTAATATATTGCCATTCAGCAATTCAGTTCCAACTCTTCTTAAGCTTCATAAGCCCCACAGCACCTCTGGGAGATGGGGAAGCATTTTGTGCAAGCAGAAAATTGTGGTACTAAAGAAATGAACAAAATGCAGAAGTATACAAGAAGGACTTCGCACAATGCAATATTTACTGTGACATTTCCTTTCAGAGGAACTTTCCAGAGTGGACTTCATAGCTCTGAATTTGTGATCCACATACTGTATAAATGTTAAAAAAAGAAAATCATACATGACTGAGTACAATATGAATGATTATGAGATAATAAAATTATTTGAAAAATAACAATAAGGGGTCGATGAGAAATGCTGGGAAAAAAGTTGGGACCCTGCACTTATTTCTTATCTCTGAAAAAAAGGCAGACACTAAACTCTATTTTGGTTTATTACCGGGGTTAATAAACAGTAGATGATCTGGTAAACATGAAAGAGCATCAGCTTTGCTGTTAATGGACCAATGCTTTAGAGTTTTACTTGGAAGATATCGTCAGATTTAACTGACAGTAACAGACCTTTCTGTCTGTCAGATTATAAAGAGTTTAAATCTTGTTCTTATTCACATAGAACTCTAACTACCCGCACAGTTGGATATGTTTGGCTCCTCCTTTAGAAAAAGTTCTCTTTCTTCAGACAGCACAGAACAAGCAAGAAGGGAACTCTTTTGGGGGTTCTTACCTAAGATGAGGGTAAGTTAGATCCTAGTTATATTTCACCAAATATTTGATTATTTGTTCAAAATGGAATAGTTTCAAAAATATTTCCCTTAAAAATGTTCAAACAAATCATTTTGACATTTCCAATATTTTTTGTTGGCTGAAACAATTGGCCAAATCTGGTACAAATTTGCAGATAGTTTCCATCAACACAAAACTGCATTTTTGAACAAACAAAGAATTCTTCCATAAAAGTTGCCTGGCTCTAATCAGAGTTTCACACATGCCAACCAGGAGAAAATTAGGTATTGGATAAGCAACAGTGGTGAGGATCTGCGTTCTACCTAAATCCCCTTGTGGCCTTAGTCCAAAGTGATTAGCCCCAGGTCAAACAGAGAGCCTGTAGTGAATCAAACAAACTAAATCCAACCCTCCTGAGCTACAGAATAATGTGCTAGTCCTAAGACCTCCCTTCATGGGGATTGGAAGGGGGGAGGCTATTAAATATAAACACAAAGTAACATCCTGCTCTATGGAAACCCAGAGCATGATGTTCTAGCAGAAAGGTAAAACACAATATGTGCCCTCCAGCTGTACCTGTTTCAAGGGGACCCACACCAACTGCCTCTGCCAACGCCAGGAGCTGCCAACATCCCTTCCCAACAGGCTACAGTTTGGAAGGCCATGAAGTAGGGAACCTGTTAAACCAAAGGACAGTGAGTTGCAGCATAAAATACTGTTTTAATGTGGACTTTGTATTGGAGACTTACTTCCTGTAAAACACTGTAGAGCAGCATAATCCTCAGATTTATTTTGATTAGCAATCTGGATACCTTCTTGGCAGTATTTATTAGATCTTAATGTAGCTCAGTTGGAAAGCCAGATATTTTGCTTTTCTTCTCCTTTGAGTTACTGGCCATTATTGTCTACATTAACGAATCTGGATAATTTTAACCGTCAGACTCTAACGTAACTCTCTTAATATATTGATTGAATTGATGTTGAACCCACCCTTCTGTTCAAGCAAAGAATGAGCCTGAACAGAAGGCTCCAGAGCATCCTGAAAATTTTAGGGATTTTATTAGTGGAAAGCTGATTTTGAACCACTGAACCCACAGTGACTGCATAGTTCTGGTTTCATTATAATGTAAAGTCAAAAGGAGATTATCCTCCCACTGCAGCTCAGATGTAGCCGAAGGTGAATAAAATTAACATCTGCATGTTTCAGGGACAGCTGTCACTGCCTCTGAAGTTGATCTTTTGCTTCATCTTCCTCCCTTTTTGGGTAATATCTTTTTGAAACAGATCAGAGTACCAAGAATGGATAATTATTTTTCACTTCTAACTCATTAAAAATCTCATTTTTTAATTAGTACCTTTAAAAAAATGGAACGTATGTCTTACAGGTAAACATATGAATAGTCCTCAAAGCACAAATTAATGCAGATCTCAATAACTGCACTTTTCTGAGAAGTACTGCCTTTATGTCAACTGATACACTATTCTGTATACAACTCCTTACCTCTAATGAGGGAAAATCGTCCCCATCCTCTGTAATACTGCATAAGAGAATACAAGATAACTTGGTAGTTTTTCGGCCACAGACACTGAGCTTCCAGTTGGAGAAGAAAGTGGGAAATGCTACACAGAGCACATATTCCTAAAAAAAACCCACACTTACATTGCAAATCTCTCTGTACTAATGTGATAACCCATATCCAAATGTCTCTTATGGGCTCAAACTGGTTTAGTAATAACATGGCTTATCCAGAGGTAGATTTTATATTCCTGAAGACAGACAGAAAAAGGAAGTGCAGCCCTATGCATGGCCATGAAAAAATATACCAGACCTTCTTCGAGATCTTTGAGGTGGAAACATTTCCTTGCACTTGGATTTGGTCAGGACATGCTTAGATGGCAGACAAGTTTCACAGCCAACAGTCCTATAGCAAGGAAACCTGGTTCAATTGTAGTAGACTAAGTGTGGGAAAGAGAGCTCTATGGCTCCTTAGGACAGACAGGAGAGAACTAGACCTCAGAAACACCAAGACAAGTCATGCCGACTCAATCTCACCTTACCTGAATAAAACCTCTGGGATCCCAGTGGGTACATTGTTCACCATTAATTAATTTGATGTTAGTCAGTGTCTGTTTGGATCTGTTACCCTTACTTGGAGAATTTCTGATTCATTTTGCTAAAATGATTTCAGAGGTTTTCTCAGGCATCAGAACCCTATTTATTGTTAATAACATCAGAATATTTAATTCATTTGTTCCAGCATCGCCTGTGACAATCACACTGACTTTCAGAAACAGCTGCAGACAGCTGAGAAGAATCAATCTTTATCTTGTCTTTTACACTTTACTTTTCTAATTAGCATATTAATTTTCTACCATTTTAAATACATTAAGAAATTAAAATGTGATTTTTACTTGCTACAGTGACAAACTTCTGACACATTTATGGTAGCATTTAATAAGTTGGCATGGTTACTCTTTTGCTATGTTGCTAACCATAAACAGTATTTGCAAACAATCCAAGTAATGTAATGGAACAAAAATGTCCTATCCTTCTTTTTTTTCCTCTCTTTCAAACCAATGCGTGTCTTCACAATTTTTTTTTTCTGATTAATAAGACAGTTTCTATGTTTTGAAACATCTGCAGAACACTTCATTTATGGTAAGAAAATTTCTGAGTCCCCAAATTTCACCTGCACATCTCAATAGATCAGTACTACAGAACTGTGTTGGACTGAAATGAAAGCATCCTTCTGCTCAGAGAACTGGGACTTTGGACTGGATTTTGTTTGAAATTAGGGTGGTGGAGTCACTGTCCCTGGCAGTGTTCAAGAGGCGTCTGGATGAGCAGCTACGAGATATGGTTTAGTAGCTCATGGTGGCAGTGGTAATGAGTGGTCGGTTGGACTAGATGATCTTGTAGGTCCTTTCCAACACTGTGGTTCTATAATTCTATGATTTGTACATATTTCCTTATATAGACTACATATAAGTATATAATTCAGGTTTTAATCTTATTACAGGTTTATATTTCTTCACTTTGTGTACCATACAGTATTGCACCTCATCTCTATCTGCTTCTCTAAGAGGATATGAGATTTGCATAGGCACTGTGTTGCAACTGCTGATGCTGGGCAGAGACCTTGGGTAAGTTAAGAATTCTCAGAACAACACTAGGTTTCTGCATACAGTTCTGAATTCCACCAGTCTCCATTTGCTGCATTGACTTAATCTCCACAGATTATAATGAGAATGTAGTCACTCATAAATTAATGCTACTGCATTAACTGAACTGAGAGGTCTCACTTTCAAAATACATCCTACCAGTGGAGACTTTGGGAGGTGTGATTTGGTGGGCAGGAAGCATGAACATGCCAGGCTGTCCCACCAGCACCGGTATCTGCATATCAAGAGACTGACAACGGGAATCTTAAAACTCTTCAGCAGGTTCTTAAATAACTTCTGACTCCTGCCATAAATTGTGGAGCCCAAGGGAAGTCTCACCAATCCTTGTTATCTGAACAACATGGTGACTGCAGGAGTTTCTACGAGCAGTAAAGCAAGAAATTGTGAAAAGGAACAATTCCTTCTGTGAAAGGACTAGCTTGAAGGCAGGGTAAGATGGAATCCAGCATCCGTTGGGAAAGCAGGGAACCTCCAGATAATGAAGTGGATGTGGCAGTGGGTCAGGCAGCTTTATGCTTGTGAACTGGTAACAGTAATCACATGATGTGCACTTCTCATCCAGGCCCCTGTGCCTAGGCCTGCCTGTCAGAATGAAATGACTCAGTGTTAGATTCATGGCAGGCCACTGCCCTGGTCTATAAGTGGATTTACTATGGATTACCTTGAGCTATGCATTTGTTTTTAGGAAAGCATCTACAATGCTTTCCAGTTAGGATCAGCACTATCTACACTTGATGTAATTGCACTAATGGAAAGATGATGTGTTTCACTGATAGAAAGGTAAAGTAAAGCAAAAATGTCACCACTGCTTAGAAATTGGGCTTGCACTGTGCCATAAGGGGGATTCCTGAAGCAGAATGATTATTGCCAGAGTAGCAGAGAGGATCTTGATTGCTTGTGGCACTTCTTGGTAACATCTGTGCAAGGGTGACAGAAAGTCCATTACAATTATTCTCGAGCATCTAGAAGGAACGTGCAGCTTTTATGAGAAAGAAGTCAGTAGCTTCAGTGTACAATAGGAGTGCACTCCTGAGTGCTGTTCAGAGAAATTCAAGCACA
>VXAB01007545.1:367504-510015 GCA_013399175.1 Odontophorus gujanensis | reverse complement strand
AAAGCGAGGAACAGAATAGAAAATAAAGGAGAATAGAAAAAAAAAACAAAAGGAAAAAGAAGAGGGTAGAAAAGAAAGAGAGGGTAGAAAAGAAGAGAGCGGGTAGAAAAGAAGAGAGGGTAGAAGAGAGGGTAGAAAAAAGCGAGGAACGGAACAGAAAAGAAAGAAAAGCGAGGAACAGAACAGAATAGAATAGAAAAAGCAAGGAAAGAACAGAACAGAATAGAAGGGAAAGTGAGCAACAGAATGGAAAAGAATAGAAAAGAAAGCGAAGAACAGAGTAGGAAAAAAAAGCAAAGAAAAGAAAGGGAGGAACAACAGAAAAGGAAGCGAAGAATTTAAAGAACAGAATAAAAAAGAAATAAAAACTTAACAGAATAGAAAAGAACACTAAGAACAGAAAATATAGGAAACTAAGAACAGAACACTGAGAAAACAAAACTGAGAAAACAAAAAGAACACTAGGTATAGAAAACTACAGAACAAAAAAGAACAGAATATTAAGAAAACTAAAAACAGAAATTTAAGGATAGAATATAAAAGAATAGAGAGGAAAAAAAAAGAAAGAATAGAAAAAGCAAAGAATAGAAGAGAATGGAAAACAAAGATAATGAAAAAAATTGAAAAAGAAGCTAATAGAAAATAGAAAAGCAAGCAAAGAATAGAAAAGTCTAGAGAATAGAAAAAAGTAATAATAAATGAGGAACAGAACCAGAAAGGAAAACTGAGAAAACGAAACTTAAGAGGAACGAAAAGAACAGAATAGAAAGGAACACTAAGAACTAGAAGAGAAAACTAAGTAACCTAAGAATGAAAAAGAAGACTAGAAGAATTGATAAAAAAGTAGGAATGGAAAAGAATAAAAAACTTAGGTCTATTCTAAGAATAGAATAAAAAGAAAACTAAGAATAGAAACGAAAATAAATAGAACACAAGAAACCTAAGAATAGAAAAAATAGAAAAGAAACAAAAACTAAAAAAAAAAAAAACCTTAGAAAACTAAGAAAAGAATTTTTATCTTAAATTTATTTTTTTCTTAAATATAAAAAAATATATATGTGGTTATATATATGAGGTTATTAATTATATATTCTATACATTATAAAACATACTGCGATTAGAATCATTTCTCATTAGGAGGAAACACTGATTACGATACTTGGTAGGGAACAAATCAGGTTTTAAATAACAAGTTGTTCTCTGTTTGTTGAAGGAAGCGTAAGTATTTCCATCAGGACCAGCTGGACTGGGACGAGCACAGTTCTGCCGGCAGATACGTCGCAAGGCGCTGTAAACCACTGAAGGTAAAACGAGAGAAGGGAGAGGGCTTGGGGAAGGGAACTGTAATTAGAAGATAATAAAACATTGTTTGTGGTGTTGTAGGAATTCATGACGTGCAGAGATGCTGACCACGAGAATCTTTTTGACCTCATTCAAAAAATGTTGGAGTATGACCCAGCTAAACGTATTACACTTGAAGAAGCACTAAAACATCCTTTCTTCTTCCCCTTGAAACAAGAGAAAAGGAAGCTGTCTCCTGCAGCAGAGCAGGCCAGGCCAGATGGTCCACCAAAGAAATACAAAAGATTTTAAATATTTATTATGTACAGTTGTTTTTGTAAATGTCCTATTTTGTATTATGACTTCTTTGGATACTTAATGCAGCTGCTGAAATAAAAGTTATTTAAGAAAAAAAGAGATGAAACTGATAATTTCCTTACAAATAAAGTCTCCATACTTTTTTTTTTTTTTTTTCCAAACCTTAACTTACGGAAAGAGCACCCTTATGAACTAGGCCTCACCTAAAAGGGAAAAAGATGAATGATTATTAAAAAGTCACACAAATAGTAAAACTGTTGAGGAGTAATGGGGCAGTTTAATGATGCTTGCAGACACAACTCCGCATTAAGTGTAAGAATGGCCTTTATTTGCTTGAAAAAAAAAGTTACAAAGTAAGGAAGATCACTGTGGTATTAAACAGATTGCACTGTGATCACCACTTTCTTTTTTCACGTTAGTGGGTATACTGAGAATCTGAGTATTTCTGCCAGTGCTCATTGTTAGCTTAATAAAACAATACTGTCTTTACCAGCTCTTTCCTGAAATTACATGCTGTCCTGAAAAGTGCCCTCAAGAATTCAGATGAAATTTTGGTGAATAGATTATCTGTTTTCATACAGCAACTGCCAGCATAAAATAATCCCACATAAGGGGCAGGAGTAGGGTTTTTTTGCTCATCTTACCTTTTCCAGCAGTCCTGTATGGAACAAGCAGCACAGGCAAGGCACAGCCCTGCTGCAGCACCAAGCAGCTTCACTCAGGGCTCTAGAAAGCTGCCAGGCAGCTGCACACAGAACAGCACTATTTGCTAGGGGAGAAGCTGCAAACTGGTCGTTGGCTGTATATCAGCCTGAGCAGTAAGTGGTGCAGTCCCTTAGGAACTTGGGCCACCAGCTGTGACGGCAGGCTCGGAGAGGCCACTCGTCATACCCCACCATAGCTACAGAGGTCACCACCACCACCGGAGCTCCCAGCAGTGGGACAGGTGCCACGGGACAGCTGGACTCTGGGATTACTTTATGCTGGAAGTACAGGAAAAGAGATGACAAAGATTTTATGAAGATGGACTATCAACAGGGTTATCTGGAGCAGTACAGATTGAAGTGTCACACCAAGATACCACACAAGCCACGGCCTCTTCGCAGCAGAGGCTTTTTACAATTTAATTTGCAAACAGAACTGCCATAAATCTCATTTACCAAATCATGTCTACTCAAATACAGATAGAAAAACCCAAGGAGGTAAAATGAATTTAATTGTGAAAGGCCTTAAATTACATTATTACAGTAGAAAATACAGGAGGTAGAATATAACTGAAAGGACAAATGCAGGTTAGAGTCGTATCTATAGCTCCTGTAAACTACTTAAAACATGGTTTTAAAAACTAAACCCAGTATTTCAATAACTATAGAAAACAGTTAAAATAAACTTGCAATGACAGCCCTTATATCATGCTTGATACAGGGAGGTAGAATGTAAGAATCAGACGGACACATGAGACATGACACTTATCTACAGCTCCTGTTTGCATTACTGAGGACTGCTCCAGAGGTCAGTCACCCTCTTCTGCTTCAGATTCCGACTCTGCAATAGAGAACCCTCATGAGCCACTGCCCCCAGGCAGGCCTTCCTGCAGCTCCAGCGTTCAGCCCCCTGCCCTGCTGCCCCAAACCACAGGGCCTGCTTTTCCAGCCACGACTGGGGCACTCCTAGTCTCAGAAAATCAATTCGTGCCCACACTTGACAAAACACAGCTCCAAGCATCTCCAAATAAAGAGGAACTTACTTATGAGATATTTGATTACCTTCTTCAGCATTCTTGAGCCATTCAACAAACTTCTTCATTTGCTCCAGGAAGACGCTCTTTCCTTTTGCGAGATGTGCATCTTTATACCACTTAAGGATGGGCTCTTCACTCAGAACTTCAGCTGTAAGAAAGATGTACAAGTGATGTTAATAGGACAAAATACCAAATACCAGTTAGCAAGGAACCCTGCCTAGCAGCCTTTGCTTCCTCCTCTAGAAGTTCCAACACATACTTGTTGGTTGCTCCTTGGGCATGGCTGGACATACCTGTGCTATGCGTAATTCCTAAAGTTCTGAGAACTGTGCATTTCAGATGGGTTGCTGAGGGTTTGCTGAGCACTGCCTCTAGAAGCTGCTTTCTCCTCTTAGTAGTAACACAGCCTTGAGTATTTCACACTAATTTGAGTTCACATGCTCTGAGGAAAGCTTCAGTCAACCACTAAGAACAGATGACAGAAGGACACCATAGCAGCTGGTTTCCATTGTTTACAATTTACAAATACAATATAATCTTCACTGCAACAAGTTTCCTTGTGCTTCTAAAGGCCACAAGCATGTCTTTAAGTAATACCTTTTAAACAGCCATTTAGCAGTCCCTAGAGCACCTTGATACCTTGGTGGTCTCAATGTCTGCCTGTTCAGACAGAATTAGGGATTATACATTCTATAGTCTTAAATTCTAAGTGCTAAAAGTCTTATTGCTTTTCCCTAGGAGACAAGAAGCACCTGTCCTTGTTCTAAGTACTTCTTCATGTGCCAAAGACTCAAGTATCTACACCTACATTTTATACAGAGTTCTACATTTGCAAACGGTAGAAAATTATTCAGCTACTGAAAAGCAGTGTCATAGCACTAAGCTTCCCTAAAGGCCTTACCAGGATCGAACCATCCTGCCATCCAGGCTTAAACAGATCCCACAGGGATTTACCTTTATAGAAGAGCACCACTATTTTCTGGAAGGCCTTCATGAAGTGAATGTTGTCATAACAATACTCCTGAATCTTCAACAGGAGAGTCAGCTCTGACTGACCTTGGGTAGTAAAGGCAGCAAGTAGAGGGCTGTATTGCTGTAATATGGAAAAACAAGTTGGCATGCAGACACATAACATTTCTTAATGTTGATCGCCTGTCTACACTGGCTTCACAGAGTTTTTATCAGCCACGGTTTAGAAATTTACAACCCACATATCAGGGAAGCAACTTCTGCATCTCCAGGAGTGCCAAAAATCATACTACGTTTACCTCAACAACAGGAACAACAATCAATACTACAGTTGCAAAGGGAAGAGCTCCCCATCTAATGCTGTCTCTGCATTATGGTACTTGTAGGTTTCAATTCACTTAAAAAAGGAGCTGGAGACAAAAGCAAGCCCAAGCCCTACCTCAAGAGATGCCAAACTCTCAACTTGTAGTTTACAATACCTTCAAGTGCTTAATGGCTTGCTCTGCTACCAGTTCCTCCTTTTTGTTCCACTCCACAGTGCTCATCACACTTGACCAGATTATAGCTATCACAGTCTGTTCCGAGATGTTGTTTTTCTTCATCTCCTCCTTTACGTACAAGATTATCTGTCACAGAGAATAAAAGATTCATCATATATGTCACAAATGACAAAAACCTTACTTGAAACTTCTAAAGACAGCTTGGAATCCTTCAGTACAGTTGGACTCAGGTATTAATGAAAGACCACAAAGCTAAAACACGCTGGTACTTCCTGCAACTGCTAGTGGGAACTAGTGCCTGAGCTCACTATTTAATTAGACATGCATCCTCTTCAGATTAGCATTAAATACTATTGCAGATAAAATAATCTGAGCTACATTCCCACAGGAAAAGAACAAAAAACCATAAAAACAACAACAAAAACCCCACAGCTACATTTATACCTTGCCTGCAGACAAGTACTTACATCCTTAAATGGATCTCCCCGTGACATCTGCTCCTGAAGTTCCTTCTGCAGCTCCTTCCGAGCTCCTATAGTTTGCTGGTTGCGAACATACTCAGAAAGTTCTTTCAGCCCTGCTTCAGTGAAGTACTTGGAGAAGTGTTCAACGCTCTGTTTGTTGGCTGGGAAGAGTTCCTGAAAACAAAGTATGCGACAATTCTTTCAAAAGAGAATCGTATCAAGTACTTAACCGGTAAAAGCTATTTACCAAGCTGCCTTCAGAAGTGAATCAGCAGTGGCAGTGACACTCACCATCAGCCTGTTATCCATGTTTACTTTACGAAGACTCACAGCCACTGCATTAATGTCTTTCTCATTTATCCATGATTTGAAGAGCTTGACTGCAAAAGCTGCAGAAACACCTGTGAAATAGGAACAGTACATTACTGAAATTCAAAACAAAGGGAACTGAGTGAGTACAAGGCACACAGACTGCTGCACCACTGCCCCAGAGCAACAGCCAGACTCAGTTGAGGCCCTGGCAGTCTGCAGTACTTCTGTCTGAGGACACAGCCGCTGGCCTGTTAAATTCCTCTCACAGCTCAGCATCACAATGGTTTCCCCATACTAAGCTCAGCTCTCCCTTGTGCAATTTAAGAAGGATCCTGAGGACACAGCACACCTTCTGCACCAAGAAGTCCCTTTCCAGAACACAGTTGTCACTAGCAGGGCAACTCTAGCGACTGCAGCCCCCAACACAGTGCAGAGAAGCCTTATGCACAAGTTTCCTAAAGGTGGAGTTTTCTAAATACCTTCTATGCTGTAAGCCAACATGTTTACCTTTGCTAATTCTGAAGTAAAGCTATCACCAGATGAAGTCAGCATACTGTCATCATGGCTTTCACCTACCTAAAGTAAAGCTTTGCATTCTGTTCACATCATCCTTCCCCTAACAGAGGAGCCAGCAACACTTACCTTCTTTTACCAAGTTCTCATTATAAAGACTGTTGAGAATGGATGCGTTAAGTGTTCCATTGGCTAGCAGAATACCCGTCAGCATGGCCAGTTTGTTCCGCTCAGACTCTGAAAACCCTTTCAGGAACAGCAGCAACTGCAAGAGGAAGAAGAGTTGTGACGTTCATGCTAGGTGCTTACTTTTGCTACTCAACCAGCAGCAATGCTAGCATGCTGTCAGTCTTCTCCAATAGTCATACAAGCTTGCTGTTCTTCAATTAACAAGATTCTGTTCTATTTTAATAATCTATTATATAATTCTTCCATAGTGACTGATTAGCAGAACTTGAAAGTCTATCTCTTTGCCAAAACAAATCTACTCCATACCTTTTTTACTTCATCTTCAAAGCCTTTCTCCAGGTACTTGTAACGCCTGATGAGCTTGTTAAAAACCTGAAAAGAGACAGTGTGTATGAAACACTCTGGATTATCATTTAATTTGAATTAGGAATCAAGTTCAGTATAGCTGGTGGTCTGAACTCTTTTAAAGCACTTATAACTTAGAAGAGTATCCATTCCGTACCGGGCCCAACACCAAGAGATTTCTAGGAGGTTTCTTCAAGCCATACATTTTTATTTTACCTGAACTTTACACTAAACAAACATTTCATTTTTGACCATGAAAAGGATTAAGTAAAACTATACATTTCAGAACTCACCTGAGCAAATGCTTGCATGGTTTCTAGGTCTTCCTGGGCTGCAAATACACAGACATCTGTGCGTGTCATGTCATCTGCCAGGGTACCACCTGGGGCTAAGGAAAGGTTTCAGTATTAGTGCTGTTTACTCCTCAGAAAGAATCAAATACTCATAACACAAAAAATATGTTGTCTTCTCATAGTAAAGAGAAGAATCACATTACTAGAAAGACACCCCTGCATTTCTATCTGCTCTGCTGCTGCAAATGCACTGAACTTCAGATCAGTAGCTTAGATAGGAACAGACAAATACTCCAACTCCCTACAGCTAAAATGGACTGACAACACACCTTGTTTGTGTCCAAGCAAGTTAATATGACTATACATGCTCCCTATTCCCTCAAAGAAAAAGGCTGAAGTTGCTTAATCCTAGTGACATTTTACCTATCTTCTGCAATGCTGCTGCTTTCTACATCAGTCTTAAATAGCCACAGAAGTCAGCACAGGAGGTTAAACACCTAGAAATGCATATTCACAATTCAGTGCCCTTGAAATGAGCTGGAAACTTTGGCCTGGAAAGGTCATTTCTGCTTTTCAGGCTGAAAAAAAATCAGAAGATGCTTCCTCAGTATTCTTCTTCAGCTTAATACATTTGACCGGTACCCAGTCTCATTCAGAAGAGTGAGTTCCAGTCACCAACTTCAGTGTCAGAATACCCTGTGATCAAATTCTATACTATTCTACATACAAGAGAAATCCTTTTGATATGCAGTAGACAGAAACACTTCAAGATGGAAATAAGCACTAGTGATATGAATTGTAAGAGGTGGTATGATGTTATTTTTTCCCCGTGTCCGAATGAAGACCAGAACTAGTCTACATAGCTATACATCATTATACAAAGCAAGTTGAACACAAGTCCCCTCTGCATTTTTTCCCTCAGCCTCATTCTAGGAAAGAACATTTCCTAACATAGCACATAGTGGTTTTAAGACTTAATGCAACTCCCCCCATCTGTACATTAAGATTCCCAGGCAGCGATGCCTTGTGCAGGCAGACAAGCCCACCTTTTCATGCAACCAGCTCCTGTAACATCAGTAAGAGAGGCTCTTGCCAGAACAAACATTGCACAGTAACTTTAGCCTACATAACACTGTTTCAGCACACAGCCTTCAGATAAGCAGACACGCTTAGTTACATTGCACAACTCTGGAAGCCTCGTTTCTGGCATTTCCCTGAGCAAGTCACCTGACAGTTATTCAGTATCAGTGCCAGACCTCTGCACATGCAGCAGAGGTGCCCTCCCAAACCAGCCACCCCACTGCAGGACTGCCACTCGGTCTGGCTGTAGCCCAGGATCTGATATTCCCTCTTCTTAACCACTGTATTTAGGTTACTTGAATTCTGTTACATTACAGAAAGTCTTCTAGGACTGCCAAGTTTCTCACTGAAGTCCTTTTCCCAAATACTACAATCCGAGATGGGCTGTTTCTGTCTAGGCAGACAGAGAGAGTCCTCTTCACACCCTGTATTTTAAATAGTTCCCTGCCATTTGAACCCCTTCTCACTGAACAGCAGTCAAACGTGAAATCTAAATCTAGGACTGCATCTTTCTTAGCACTTTTCAACCTCATTTATCTTCATCTTCTTCTTGCCTGGTTGGTCAGCATCCCTTCCATCCTTTGCACACAAGCATGAGCTTACAACATCTTCGATCATCACATTTTGCTACCTCAGTTCACATGCTTTCTGCTGACTTGGCCACTACCTCATTTCTCACTCCCACACAAATGCTAAGAGCCCAGCATGCCCTTACTGCCACTAGCCACAAACTACTTAAAATACCACTTCCAAGACACATCAGTTCCTTCTGCAAACAACGTTACCTCGCAGAACAACAGGGAAGGGTGCGCAAGACGCAGGACCAAGTCAGAATCCTCTAAGACAACTCCATTGGCACTGTGACCACAGATGAGAAATACGAACCAAGCATTTGTTTCCCATTAGCAGAAATGGGCTTTATTACACAAAGTTTTACTCTTGGTTTAAAGAAATTAGAAATAAATTCCAATATGCCTTTTTTTAAGCTAAGTTTGTAAAGCCTACACTTTCAAGAAGGCAAACTATCTCAAGCAAAAGCATGGTGCGATATACAGAATATCTCTCTGCAGTAGTCTGACTGCTGAGTTAGGCCTGGGATACTCATGGTTTACTACAGATAACAAACCCTGCTCTGCATATCCAAGAGGCTCCCTGAGAGAGCCTTTAGTGAGAGAAAAGAGCAAGCTTCTGTCAAAAGTCAAGTAAATGAAATGGGATGGCAACCCCATCAAANTGTAAACCGTTGACAGGGTACTTACCCAGCATTCCACCAGCCACCAGGATGTCAAAAAGTGTTTCTGCATAGCGGCGATAATCGAGTTTTGCACCAGAAGCATCGAGGAACTTTGCTACTGCCTCCAAGTCAGTGCCCGTTTCAGTTAAACCTTGAATAATGCAGTCCTGGAACTGGGTAGGGTCAAACCTCTCTTTTTCATCTGCAAAGACAAAGAGTTTGTTGAACTCCAAGTTGTCACACATTTATTTGGTCTCTAAACATGTGAAAAGTCTTTTTTTGTCCTTTTTGTCTTAGAAAAACAAAAAGAAATCTACACACTGCCAATCCTAAAGTGAAACAGAACTGTGAACGTTTCAGCCTCCTGAGACGACTGGGGGTTATTAGCATAAATAGTAACATAACAGTGCACCCTAAATGAATTTCAATGCTAAATAACAACAAATTGATGCTTTCACCTCCACACTCAAGAAAGGGGACACTGAAAGCTACCAAAAGATAAAACATACCTTATTCGCCTTTAAATGAACTCCTCAGTCCTTTCACTAAGCACAGCAGTCATCTGGGATGATTCAACCCCTAAAAAACCCAATCTGATTTCTGAGTTTGAGTCTTACAGCCCTGCTCATACGTGATCACAAACTTCCCCCCCAAAACAAAGGATTAACTACACACCAGAATCGGGTAATTCCTAACACATGCCCCACAGCTTTGTATGTTTGATCCAATTACTCAAGTTCTGTTTCATCCCTCTGGGCCTCTCACTGTTTCAGATGAAATACACTAAGTGAGACACTGTATCCCGTTAAGATTTACAGGTCAACTGACAGTCTGTGAAGCACACTTTCTGGCCATGAAGACCACCTGCTCCTCCACTTCAGGTGGACTTAAACAAAAAGCCATTACCCTTTGAGTGCCTGGGGGAAATGCAGAAACCTGAGCTCTTTGTATTAAAGAAACATTAAATGATTAACTCTTTTATATGATTTTAAAGCATATTTTATATTTAAGATAAATCATTTGATCATGGTTTTTTCAGTTTTGAGGGCTGCTCCAAAAGTAATGCCTCTTGTTTTATTATGTTGTCTCACAGCACCAGAGGTGAATGTTGGTGGTATGGCAGTAGAGGTTGAACCTTCCCATCAATATCCCATTACATGCTGCTGCTGTGCGACAGATGGCAGCAGAGGAACAGTCTGACAAAATGGCGTCTGACATGGAAGCGTGGAGAAAGCAAAGCTGTGTCACTGAACTCCTTCACATGGAAAAAATGGCACCCACTAACATTCACGGATGCTTGCTGAACAATTATGGAGACCAATCAGTGGATGTGAGCACACTGAGGCAGTGGGTGCTCCATTTTAGCAGTAATGACAGCAGTCACCTCCACTGGTGCAGGCTTTTATGAACACAGCATGCAGGCTCTTGTTCATTGCTGGCAAAAAAGCATAGCTAGTGGTGGCAACTGTGTTGGAAAAGTGTTTTGTAGCTGAGAATCTTCTCTATAGAACAGCATTATTGTGCTCTTTGTATCTGTTGTAGTTTCCATGGAAATACATCAGAGACATTACTTTTGGAGCAACCAGCACAATACACAGCACTCATATAACCAATAGGCAGCCTTACACGAAGGCTGTTTGTCCTTAGGTTATATAAGCCATGGGAAGAAAAAGCCTTCAAATAAAACAAGAGTTCTGCTGTAAGACTTTACTAGAGCACTAAGAGCTTAGGTAGCATTGTTAGCACCTGAATTTCTATGGGGCATGTCAGTGTCCTTACATTCAGTGCAAGTTACAACACATCCCTATCAGCAGGGAGGAGGTCTGAAAATAGCAAAGCAGTTATTTTCCACAACACATCTATGAAGCTCATTATTATTGCAGAGTTGCTTGGAAGCCAACAGTGGTTAAAAGATTTAAAGTTGGTGTCACCTGCTATCAGGTACTTCTGTGCCCCTCCAATTACTACTTCAGTGACTATGGCACCTTCACTGTCATCAGTGTGACACAGAACACTAGGGACACCAATAAAGGGTGTGAAGATGACATAAGGATAGGAGGTAGCAGACATAGTTATTTAAACCAGTTTCAAATCACTCAAGAAAGGCAGCAGTCACAATCTGGCAATAAAGAAGTAATCTCTGACCCCTTTTGGGGGATCAGGACTCACTGAGCCCTGTAAAACAGGTCATCTCTGAAATCCCTCCCTTGCAGTTGCCATCACTTACATGAGGTTACGGAGGGGCGGACCCAGGCTCCACATTGCTCACACCTGTGCTCCCAGGGCTGGCTACGGCCCTTCCCCAGGTGCGCAATCACCGCTTCAGCCCGCGCTCCGATGGCTCCCATTGGTGCCGCCCCCACCTCCCCTTCACCGTCCAATAAATACATCCCACATCACCGCTCGCAGCGCCTCAGCCATTAGCTCAGCCTGCGGGGTCCCCGCTCAAAATGCGGGCAGCCGTCGTCCCGCTCAGACGCCGCTCTGTAAGCGCGGCCCGCAGCAGGCGGCGCCGGAGTCGCCCGTGACTGAGGAGCAGCGCAGGGCCGCTTCAGGCCGAGAACGCGCAGCTGCTCCAGCCAAGGTCGCGGCCCCGCTCCGCTCCGCCACGCTCGCGAGGCTCTCGCGCAGGAGGCCGCGAGCCGGGCAGCGTCACGGCAGGGCAGCGCTAGGCCGCGGCCCCTTACCTCTCTTCCTGGTCTTGAAGCGCTGCCCCGATAGCGTCGGCTTCTGCTGCTTTTGATTCATAAAAGACGCCCTGCGCGGGAGCACAGCACAGCTCTGTCAGCGCCGCTCCTCCTCCCGCCGCCCTCCATTTTCCGCACGGCGCGGCCTCCCCTCTCCCTCCGCGGAGAGGACCACCGCGGCCCCGCCCCAGCCGTCCCACAGCACGACCCGGCGGCCCCAAGGCGCTTCGCAGCCGTCCGCGCGGGGGCACGGAGCGATTTCCCGTTCCCCGTCCCCCCCAATTCCGCGATCGGCGCGGGCACCGCCGCCACCCTGGCCCCCGCTGCCCCGCCGCTGCTCACCGACTTTAAGGTGGNGCGGCCGCCGTGTGTTGTGAATGTAGCGACAGCAGCGCGCAGCCCATTCCCGAGGCTGCTAGAAAAATGTTTGTTCTGGTGCTGAGCAAAACGACCACCAGCAGATGGGGTGGATCGTGAAGCCGTGGCAGCGTGGCAGTTAAAAGAAGATTGCATCAGCAGCACCAGGCCCAGACCTGGGGCCGCTGACACGTTCACCAGGGCTGAACTGTTCTGCAGGGACAGGAACTCCTTATGTTAGCATGGAGCTCTGTNCCCCCCCCGCCCGGGACGGACCATCGCGCCGCGCTGCAGGGGGCGGAGGCCGAGAAGGAGACCGAGCTCCCCGGGGCCGGCCGGCCGCCCGGGGCAGCCCCAGCGCCGCGTGCTCCCGGCTCCTGGCGGTGCCCCCCGCCCGTCCGCGGGGCAGTCGGCCCGAGACTTTCTGCCTGTTGCCCCTTGTTTTACTGCAGCATACCACCAAAAAGAGTCCTCCCACATCAACTCAAGTCCCACATTTTGTAAGTTTATAAACAGTTATGAGATCCTGTCTCAGCCTTCTCTTCTCCAGACTCAACAGTCACAGGTGCTTCACAGCACTCAGCCTTTACTCATATGGGAGATGTTCCAGGCACTTAATTGTTTCTGTGGCCCTCCTCTGGACTCTTTCTAGGGCATCCCTATCATTCTGAAATAGAGAGTCCAGAACTGGACATAGTATTCCAGCTGTGACCTCACCAGGGCAGAGCAGAGGGCAGAGCTCACCTCCCTCCATCTGCTGGCCAGGCTCTTTTTAACCTCTAATCCTGGTTATAATATCACCTTGTAAAGACTCAGTGTATTCTGGTCTAGACAGACAAAGTTATAGGTTAGAAACTACTTACATCTGCTGTAGAATCACGTTCCTGAGTTCCAGGAGCACAGGCCTTCTCTTCCTTCAGGTAACGCACAGCTTCTTTTACCAGCAGTTGTAGCAACAGCACTCATCCTATCTGCAGGCTGTAGAGCAGTGTATCCATTAGAAGACAGCATAAACAAAACCAGTATGATTGTATAAGTCTTAAAAAAATCACATAGCAATACTGAGATGGAGATATCTGCAAGACTAGAGAACAGCAGAGACAATTGCTGCTGAGTTCCTTGCCCCCCAAAAGGGCAAACTACTGATTAACCCTGAGCTCATGCAGCTGCTGAACTTCCACCAGGTGTAAAGCATAATGTTCCTGTGGCTAAAACTCTTGAGCTGTTAAGTCACCAGGTGTGCAAATAGAGCAAGCAGTTACGCTTTATGAAGAGAGAATGGGATCACCGCACAACCATGGCTTTAATTAAGGTTGCCCCCAGTCTCATTAATTTTTATTTTATCCCAACAAACCATTTCCCAGGCTGTGAATCTTAAGTGTTGTCTAGCCCGGTAAGGAAATGTAAATATTCAGAAAAAAGGCAGGAGATTCATGTGTGACAGTACCAAAGGACAGCAAAGTGAGCTGCATTTGCCACTGTCTGAGGAACACACAAGATATGTTATTTTTCAGTTGAGACTGGTCCTCTGGCAAGCTTACTCTGGAATACGTTTAAAAAAGCAAATATGAATTCCTAAGTGAATAGCTTAAGAATTATATATTTTACAAGAGATTACACTTAAAACCTGAAAAAGAATAATTTTTATCTGTTATATTCTTTCACCAGGCACATCTGGTTAACTTGTGCTTGTTCCTGCTGCCTTATACAGTTGATAATCTTGAATTCAGACTGGAGGGTGCTTACCCTCCGCTGTCTGTGTTTGCCTGTACTACAGGCACTGTGCTATCATCCAGCCAGGCATTCAGTTATTTACACTCCCACACATGTAAATAATAGGGTAAAACTTGGCAGAAACAAAATCATTATTCTGTTCAGTCTACATGGCAAATGTACTGAAGATACACAGTACAGACCCCTCTGGTAGCTGGCCGTAGGCACTCGGTCTGTCCATTCCAGATTTCCCCCTGTGGTGGCACCTGCAGGTATGAGCCCAAGGCCTGCAACCCCATGCCAGTTGCTGGCACCCGGACCCCCCTGCAAACAACAACCCATACACCCACACACTGCGAGTCACGCTCAGTCAGCTGGTCAACCCAGCTTGGTATTTGCTAGAGATCACATTGCTATATGTACCCTCTCTTGCTTCTGGCACATGTGCTTCTGTTGGTCAGAGCCCAGTTTCTGGCACTTAAACATGCACAGGTATGCAGAATGAAGTCCTTCACCCAGAAAAATGGTCAGACATGGAGTTTAATCAGACAGGACAGACTGTGCTGATCAGACATGGGTACAGTCATACAAGTGTGCTGATGATCAGCCAGGATTATCTAGTTATCACTCTTCCTATGCTTGTTTCTTGCTATAAAAGCATGAGCTGTCCCTTTTCCTGCTTTTGGTTCCTCATCAAATCACTCCACTGTAAGTTTAGTACCAGACCCCAGTTGCTTTTCCCTCCATCCCATAGTAAATCCCACACCACCTTATGCCATAACCCTCCCCAGTCTGGACAATGCTCTGGACATTCTCTTCTGCTCATGGTGGTGATGTCCTCTCCATGACAGCCCCAGGAAGAGTCAGTGTAAAGGTCTAGGGGCTCCTTTCTCTAGCTGGGTTTCTGGGGTTCCCCTGCCTTCCCTTGTGCCTCTGGGCTCCTTGGTGGTCATGAGGAAAAAATTTTTGTCACATAGCCCAAGTAAGTACTCTGCTAATAGTATCCTTCAAGTATGTCTTGTATTTTGGAATTGAGACAACTACACTTTACAGATTTAGGACAAGAGGACTACCAAATCCCCCGAGTTTGTCCATTACTATCAGATTCATTACTGCAGCAGATTAATGGCTGTCCTGGTTTCAGCCAGGACAGTTATTTTTTCACTTTGTAGTATCTCGTGTGATGCTTTATTTCTGCTCTGGGAGAAAAACAAATTTGATAACACACCAAGGTTTTAGCTGTAGCTGAGCAGTGTCTGCGCAGAGCCAAGGGTGTTTCAACTTTCCATATTGTCCTGCTAGTGAGGGGGCTGAAGGGCACAAGGAGCTGGGAGGGGACAGCTGACCTAATCTGGCCAAAGGGATATTCCATACCATATGACATCATGTGAAAAAACTTTGAACTGACCTGGGAAGCAGCTCAGGGACTGGCTGGGCATCTGTTGGTGTGTGGTGTGCAATTGTGTTGTGTATCATTTGTTTTGTAAATATATTTTATATTATTGCCATTACTATTGTTATTTTCCTTTCACTTCCTTTTCTGTCTTAGAAAATAATTTTTATCTCAATCCACATGTTCTACTTCGTCAGTTTTTTTCCCAGTTCTCTTCCCCATTCCACTGAGAGCAGGGGTGAGTGACTGGTGCTGGGCTGCTGCTGGGTTAAACTGCAATGATGGGAAAACACAAGGCTCAGCATATCACTCACTTTGAATTGTAAGACCAAACACTGGCCATTCTTACTTTCTGTAGGAGATTTCACTGATTTCATTTCTCACACTGCTTTCATTGCTGGTTTTTTTGGGTTTTTTTTTTTTTTTCTTGAAACAGTACTGGTTATAGATCAGCGTCACAAATAGTAGGACAGTGCCCTACAAGTATGCTTTTATTGAAGACTTATATAAGAAAATTCCAGTCAACAGACCAATGAAATCTGGAAAACACATCATCAAAAATACCCCAAGCAAGATCACATTCAGACGTAGTGTTTGCAAGTACTTTTCAATCATATTGAACCCAAGGAAGGGATTGCTTTGATACTCATTCTGAAATGAGAGCATTTGTCTAAATCACAACTAAAAGCCGAGAAGATAAATCACAGACAATGAAAATCTCATTTTAAGGAAAAGAATACAGACATATTAAGGAAGTGACTGCAGGAATTAATAACAGTCTCAGACTATGAAACTGCAAAGCATATTGCCAGCTGAGCTTTACTCATTAGCTGTAGCACCCTACAATTTATCAAGNTAAGTGTAGGACCCCTAAAATTTTCAAGAGGAAGAATAAAAAAAAAAAAAAAAAAGGAAACCTTTACCAAAATAAGCTAACAAGTTTCTAATTACCTGGAATATTAATTTATTTTTAAAGGCATATAATCTTCTTCTACTGCTACAGATGTACATAAAATGATCTGTCTGATGCTGTGTGCAGATCACACGCTCTTCTACATCAACTAATCCAAACCTGCAGGCTCACCTTTAAAAAAAATGAAATAAGCTTAGACATGTTTATGTAACTGAGAGCAAGATATGAAATAAAACTTGTTGAGTTTTTCGCAAGTGTTTTGGTAAACAATGACATTGTTAAATGTGTTCCTAATGTTACTTTCATTACTTTGAACTGTCAAAGGTGAAAGCTGAATATTCACTTGTATGAATATCTATACTGGCTCAATTCAGCCCAGATATTTTCCTTGTTTTCTCTGAAGCAACTCTGAACTTGCTTTTCAGTCTCCTCTCCTCACGATGACGTACTCCATCAAGATTCATATAGCTGCCACTACATCAGTTTAAAACCTCCTTTCTAACATGTCTGCCACAGTGCTCGTAATGCTTGGCACAGCTGAGTTAAACAGTGAGCTGACACACCTGGTTTTAATGACAAGCTACTCTATTGTCATTGTTCCCTCTTAGCCCAGCTCCCCTTAAGCTTTTTTCAGCTCAATTACCTGCTGCACATCTGCTACACAATTTCTACTTATCATTGCAAGGAGTGACCCATTTCAAAACAAAATATTTCAGAATTAATACTACTTCAGTCCTTTTATCTGAAATAGAACATCTCCTGTACCTGACACTCTCTGTTCACCCACAGGTGAATGCAACGGCTGTGACCTACTTCACCTTTTCACTGGAAAAAGGGAGCAAAACTGGATAAGGCAAAGGAGAGGTGGAGTGAACACCAACAATACAATGAATAGCAGCGGTTGTATTCCAGCTCTGAGAGAGGTCAAAGTCAGTAGTGGTTCAGAGAGATCTAATGGCTATGGAGTAGACCTGAGATGGGCTGCCAGGAAGTAAAAAAAAAAAAACTATACTGGACTATTACTGTGGTTACCATGGTAGTAATAAATATCACTGTCTGGAAAATATTTGGCAGTGTGTATTCTTAGGATCGCTGTTCTACTATAATATTGATGCATGTCTGTCACTAACTTGTACAGAATCTAACTCTGATGTATTACAGATATTTTCAAAATTGCATGCAAATTCTTCAAAGTTCATGGAGTAACTCCAGAATTATTCCAGTATAGCATGGAGAACAATTCAGTTTATCAAGAAATATATTCTTCAAAATGAGAGTTGTCTTAGTTGGCAGTATGTTAGGGCTGGTACTTGTACCTTGTTCTACAAATACATGTGTACGTGTGTATATTACAGTTATACTTCTTTCTTGCAGGAATGCTTTCTTTCAGTTAGTAAGTTGCTGAAGGAATCACCTGGTTATTCCATACTTAGGATATATCAATGGCCCATGGCTTATAGGTTCCAGGTTTATCTTTTGGAATCTGAAAAAATGTAAAGAAAACACAATTTTGCTAAGTGAAAAACTTCATGTAATTCACAAATGCACATTCCTTTTCAACCATTTGAATGTCACTGCATGAATAAATCCACAATTTTTTGCATAATAAAGATTTGTGAAATCAACCTCTAGTCAACTGTGAACAGTTAATTAAGGACATATCTCTAGAGCACAGATGAGCTCACCACCTGAAAGCTTCAGGTTACTCATAGGATGAACTGACACATGAAGTTCAGTTGTGCAACATGGTTTAATGGAACTGCGTTAAGTCCCAAGGCCACGATGTCTGCAAGGAAATCCTAAATTTCTGAGGGCAGTGATAGAACATCAACTCCTCATGACAGGATAGAAACTCATTTAAACTCTAAGTAGTTAAAAAGTGTATGCACAACACCTAGATGACAAGGGTTCTTGATTGTGGTTATGACTGGTATTAATAGAGAAATTCTATCACTGTGAAATACTTGATCACTGGATATTGTGTGCAGAAAGAAGCAGAAGTGAATGAATGTGGAATTCACAGTCCCAATCTCTAGTCAGGATGAGGTCAGAATGACTGCAACTGGCTGCTGTTGGAAGAGACAGCAGCCTGCAGGTTTGCCTAAGCAAAGTTCTGTCCCTTTTCGTATAGAAATTTGCAGACTGTGTTAGAACAATACTGTTCAAACTCAGCTTCATAGGCCTTTTGATTAGACTTTCCAAAAGTGAAATATTGTCTTAGTGTGTGGTACCTCTTTTTACCTTGAAAACTGTATTGTAAATAGTCTGTGATTTCTGGAATACCATAATATTTGCAAATACACAGAGAAGATCTGAAAGTAGCCCTGTTTAGATTTTATACCAGAAATGTGTCCCTGATGTTCTGCACAGGCCAAGGACTTCTGGCTCCTCAGATCTATGAAAAAATAAGTTGGGTCAAAACACAGCAGCTCTTGTTCTCAGCAGGGTGGAGATTTAATCTGAATGCTAAATTAAAGAATCTTGGCACAGTTTGGACTGTTATCTCCCTATTTCCCTGTCTGCAAAATGTTTGTCTAGTTTACTTTCTGACCAGACATGGACGGTAGTGAGAATGTCTGCAAAGCCTTTGCTATTAATCTGCCTGATAATTGTTCTCATGCTTTATTCCTTTCATTTTTTTTAATTTTTTTTTCTTCTTCAACTTACAAATAAACAGAAATTTGGGGCAAGTGACAATGTATTATGCAACACCAGACATATCTACTTATAGAATGCCAAAAGGATGAGTGCAGTGGAAAACCTGTTGAAGTG
This sequence comes from Odontophorus gujanensis, assembly GCA_013399175.1. Lineage (NCBI taxonomy): Eukaryota > Metazoa > Chordata > Aves > Galliformes > Odontophoridae > Odontophorus > Odontophorus gujanensis. The sequence continues at coordinate 490,941 of VXAB01007545.1, read as the reverse complement.
GCCTTAAACTAGTAAGTCAGAAAACAGTGTGGTCACTCCCCACTTCTTTGTGAAGAATTTTGTGTGTGATCATCATTGGCTTGGACAGACAGGGGCATTTAAGACAGCTCCTGCCTCAGTCTCACAAAAAAAAAGCATTCTCCAACAGCTACTGCTCTGTTCTGCCAGCTCCTAGTGAGAAGGACAAGATGGAAGAAGAGTAGACTTAAGGTCCTACTCTGGAAAAAAAAAAGCAGAGGGTACATATAAGACTATCCAAATAACTTCAGTGACTGGGGGAAGTTTTGAGAGAAGTGCACAGTCAATCCTTTTGGTTGTCTGTTCTATTTGAGAAAATATTAGAAGATAAGAGTGTGTCAAAAAAAGCCAGAGCTGGCTTTATGTTTCAGTTGCAGACTGGGAAACTGTATAGTTCTCAAACCTACATAACAAATCTACAAGAAATCACAGTATCTAAGATAGGCAGAAAATAGGTATTTTGCATGTTTACTGAAAGCATGTAATAAGTCTGGAGTATTTAAAATCCATGGTCGCACCTAGGTCACACCTAGCATCTGTTACATTCCAGAAAACAGAGAAGATGTAGCATGACCTGAATGGTAAGACTGAAGGCACTTGTAAACTTAGCTAGAAGTGGATTGTACAATGGGAAGAGCTGCTGCTAGCCTCAGCCTTCTTATAAAAATCAAGGGTTCACTCACTGCAGTAGTTCCAGGAATATCTATAAGATCATGACACAGAGAATAAGCTTATATGATGTAACAGGAACCTAGACAGTTTAGGCCTCTGCACTGAATACTTTAAATTTGCACCCTCAGATTCTGTGTATGCCACTGTCACTGGTGTTGCTTGCATGAAACCATATCTAGATCTCAAATGCTGTATTTGGGAGTGCTATTTTGCAACCAGTCTATATCCTCTATATAATCTATATGTTATTACAAGACCTGAATGCATATCAGACTGTATTTCTGTCTTCCTGGTTTTTAAGGAAGAAAGGTTCAGAGTGGAACTGGCATAGATTGGGAGCTTTGAAAAAGTGGTGAAGCACACCTACTCTGTGTCTAGACATAGTCATATTTCCTCGTAGAGATGCAAATTAAGCAGCACTAAAGACAAACTCAGACCATAATCTCAAAAGTATTTTAAAGGGCCCTTAGATTAATTACACTGGAGTTATCACTTCTGAGGAAAAGGGACAGATACATCAGAATTCTGGAGTGTTGCTAACTGTGGCTGTCAATTCATATTACAGCTAAGAAAACTGCCACTGCTGAAATAATATGCATAACTCTGCTAACTGTGGCATGCTGAATAATAGAGATGTGGCTCTGGCACTGGTCAGACTACATCTATCCAGGTTAAAGAGGAATACTGAGGAGATAGCTAGCTCATGAAAGGTATGAAAATACTGTTACCATCTTAGTAAAGATATCATCACAGGCCATACGAATCCGCTCAACGGTTAAGGGGCTGTTCAGCGTGAAGTCCAGGGGTAGTCCTCTTTCTTTCCGTGCAGCAGCTACTGCATCACGTATTGCAAAAAACACCGAACTGCCCAGGAAGAATCCAGCCTCACCCATGCCCTAGTAGAGGAGAGAGGCAGCTGGAGAGACTGGCTTAAAAACTAACAGCAGAGTTGAATCTCTTATCTTCCCCATAGTTATCCAAACTACACTGACTAGTGCTAGCTAGTGTTTGGTCAAGTCCAGCATATACAAATTTGGCAGCTTTACTCAGCTTTACAGTATAGCTACATTATCAAAAAAGCTTTCTGGCCTGACTTCAGTTGTCACATTATAAAGCCATGAAATAACTTGTGACTGCTCACATAAATTACTTGTTCTATATCCAAGTGATCATACTGAGGAATAAAGCTCCCTTTAGCCCCTCTTGCACAGATGATGTCTCTGCCATCTACATCTGAAATCGTGTTCTTTGTCTCTACCTGTTTTCTTCATGTACAAGAGTTTGTTTACCCATAAGGATATAGAAGGACATAAGCATCTGGAGTGAACTTTCTTCTAGAATTTACAATTCCTTTGCCATATCTACTCTGTATTCAAGGTTGTAACAATTGGCATTCCTGTCTTTCAGTAGTTAGAGGCCTACACACTCCTCTGATTTTGTCTTTTATTTTGAGGCGCTTTGGTTTTGCATTTGTTTTGAGGCTACAAACTGGGTGCTTCCTCAGGGGATAATATTCCCTCAAAACACAAAGGCTGGTGCTCTGCAATGGCTAATGGAAGAAGTAGGCTCTATTCCCATATCTACAGTAGATTTACAGTGAGTTCTAGAATGTCATTTAATCTCTCATCTCATGACTTCTCTACTTTTTAAAAGGATCTTCTTCTTCCATCCTTTCTTGTTGAGCACTTTTAAATTCTTCAGGATGGATTACTTTGCTTTCAATGCATAGCACAACAAAGAGCAAAAAAAGTTTCAATTTGGATTAGGGTGACTAAGTGCTACTCTAATGGCAATAAATCATAGGAGGAAAATTAATAAAAAAGCTCAGAACAACAGTGCTTCATCATTTAAATACATATAATCTTATAAGCACCATATCTGAAACTGTAATTACTTTGGGGAAAAAAAGTGTCTACCACACTATATAGCCACTTAAGGTTTTGCAGCAGAATTACCTGGTGTGCTTGCAAACAGTGGGTTTGGTATACTTACCTTGGAAGAATAGATAGCAATTGAGTTGCCTGAATTTGGCAGTAAATAGACATGGAATTGCTCAGGAATGTCACAGACTGCAGGGATCTCGTAAGTATCTGGGCCAAGAGTGAGCTGCTCTCCTTCTGGGGAAAAGTAGATTTCTTCTAACGTATAAAGACCGACCCCCTGAATGAAGGCCCCTTCAATCTGAGCAAAATAAAGAAGTTAAACTTATACAACTCATTCAGGCATTTTTAAAAGACAAAAACATACACAGACCTCCTGAGATTACACATAAACTGGCATCTTTCCTTCCGAAATCAGAAGATAGCCAATGTAGACAGTAATAGGAACAAGCTGTCCTCATCTGACTTAAATATTTTCATTGGCTCAAGTTCTACTTTTCCTTATTCCTGGCTAAATTCACTGTAACCAGTGCAGTTACCTCTGATCTGCATCGGCAAAAATGAGTTAAGTGAAATCCATTGACTTAAGGCTTATTGTTCACAGGAATGCCATGAGGAGATACTTACCCAGGGTCTATGACACAAATAGTTCGCCCTGTTTGTTATTTTCTTATAAAGATTTGTGGATAGCTAAGGAATCCATTACAGAGAAACAATCCGTCAGGCACAAATAGCTGATAAATTGGATATGAAGAGAAAACCACAAAGAAAGCCAACATAAAGTAGGAGAAAACTGCCGAGGGGACCTCTGGGCTATCACAATATTTTATATAAACACTGGTGCAAGATGAACATGGCATTGAACTGCTAGGAAAGAATGATTTGATATATTTGATAATCCTTGGATGTGCAGAATAAGTGTATTCGTTTAGACAAAGAACATGTACATAAGGATGAGCCTGTAATAGGATAAATAAACAAGATAAGAAAGGTTGTTTAAATTTAAGTCAGATTCTTAGGAGTGTTTTCTTTGATTCTGCAAAGAAATGACAACAATTTTGCACCTTTCTGAGTTCACCACTACATTCTTATTTACAAACTATTAGCGAGTGTCACCGCTTTCGTCATTATTCAGTTTGTCTGCAGGTGTAGATAGTCAAATCCCATATCCTACAGATAGGGAACCTTTAAAGAAAGGTCTGTTCCATGCCCGCGACATTTTCCATGAAACTGAAGTCAGCAGTACCCCACAGGCTGAGATTAAGCCCTCCATCAGTAATTCTAGGGTACAGTAAATTGATCAGGAAAAAGTCACAAGTTGGTTCAGGATGCTGATCCTTACAACACATTTCCAAATGAAGATTGATGGTTCTCCTTCTCTCATCACTTCTCAGATGATAAATAAGACACAGAAAACTTAACCTAGTATTTTTTATAGCTGCAAATAAAAACAAGTTGTACATCAAATTAGTCCACCCTCCCTGATAATTAATACATAGCATGTCTTAGGCTTTGGTGGACATTAGATGACCAGTAGCAGCAACCTTTTAGATATAAAGAGGGATGTGCACTAATATTTGATAAAAGGCAGAACTGTAAAAGTACATACCTGTCCTATATCTATGGCTGGATTTATGCTAAAAGAGGCATCCATCACAATGTCTGTCCTAATGTTCTGTTGAACAAATAAAAGGTGTTATAAAGTTAAATTTAAAATACATAACAACAAAGGGATGCTAAGCAATATATAGTCTCACTTATAGATATGTAATCACAAGTATTACAAATTTACTCTGAAACATGAAAGCTACTTGAGACAGACTATGCTGATGGAGAGCTCATCCATATAATTCATTTCTGATGACTGTCTGAAACTTGCAACGTAATGTGCACATCCAGTGTGTAACAAGATGATAATGAACTCAAGAACAGATTTGTTGCTTTTCTCTGGCAGAAATGTAATTGCTCCAAGTGACATTTAGCCACTTTCCATGCTCTGCAGTGAGTGTGGAAGCACTGACACACCTGTAAGGAAGTTCCTCATGTAGAGAAGAGGACAGAGAAAAATGTCTACTGTGTTTTCTTTTATGAAGTCCAGTGGTTTTCCTTTCTAAAACCTAGCTTGTGTAGTTTGAAAAGGTTCAGAGTTTACAGTGACTTTGGTGTCTAGCTCCACATGGGGTACTAGACAAATGAGGCACTGTAGATGAATGTGATTCCCCAGCAGCCATGAAGATATTGGACTGGGGCTCCATATAAAGCTGCTGAAAGCTGTCCATGTACTAAACCCTCATTATAACAGGCCATGTTGTATGACAATGTTTTCCTGTTTTAAATGTAGCTCTGTTAAAAAAAGGGTTGTAACTAATGATCTGGACTTGTGTTACAGAAAAGCTAACCTGTAGGAAGATGTCCACAAAGTCTAATTGAATTTCAAAGCTATCATAGATGACTGAAACATCAGATCTTTTTTATTTTATGCCTTTCTCATAGACTTCCTTATTCTTCTATTCAACAACAGATTTTGTCAAAGAATAGGATGAACAAATTATAAAGGATTCTATAGCCATTTATTGTTCTGCTGTTCCTCTATTCTTAGTCAAAAGAGCAAGTGAAAAAAAATGCTATGTGAATGCAATGATAGTGGTCATTACCTTGTGTGCTCCTGTCAGACAGTCTATTTCTACTTCAGAACAGGCAGCTCCATAGAGAAAATATGGGAATGCATGTCCTTTCTTTGCTTCCCAGTTCATGTTTGTAACATAACCTCTAGAGGAAATAAAAACATTCCCAGATAATATGAATTTGATCAAGACACCCTCCTTCCACTATCCTCATTCTCACGAATAATTCTTGTTGAGGTCACTATAGGAACCTTTTAACATGAGAAGTAAACTCCCTAAATGAACTATTTTAATAGGATCTTCATAATCAAAGACAATCTGGGGTATGGCACCACTGATAAATATCTGTTGCACTGAATACTTCGGGCGAATAGGAAGGTTGCAGTTGTGATAATCATCAAGACCTGTGGGTTTCCTGTACTATGTTGTAGTTGGCCTTGAAGAAGACCCTGTGCACCCACCTTGAAATCTTTTATATCCTTGGTTAGCTAGGCAAGGATATAAAACACTTCTGAAATCAGTATGGGTTGAAAAGATGACTTCCTGTTGTGTAAATAGTGCAGTTTGATCCAGACAACTTCCTCATGGTTTGTGTGCTGCATCTGATACAGCCTTGAGAAGGCTGAGTGGGGACAGTTTTATCCTGTCTGTAACATACTGACAAAATGGCATTTCTGATGACAAAGCGATTAAAAGACTAATAGCTTTCCTTACTTGAAATACCCAGTAGCTGAAAGGCTGATGCTCTCCTTGTGAGCTTCACTGATCTGCAAAAGGCATACTTATTGTTACAGAGGGAAAATTTTTAAAACTTTCTGATATTCTTTATCATATTTAAAGAAAAAACAAAACTTCAAAAAATTGTTTAAAGAAAATGGAAGCCTAAGTAAAAGCTTTACATTTCCTTGTGCCCTGAGCAGGTCTTTAAGAAGGGACACATTGCAAAAGACAATCTAAAGCTGGCCAGAGTTATTAAGGCATTGTGTTACACCACTTGCTTTTCTACTGTTTCTTCTCTTCCTCTCCTCCAGTTTACTCAGCAGACAGACAGATTCCTTTCTCCCTTCAGAACAATGGCAGCTGTCACACTATACCCATGGTTTCATCTTAATTTAATAGTAAGAAACAAAGAGAAACATTTACCCAGTCTTCCCATTTGCCCTTAGGATTCTTTCTTCGGATAGGATCCAGACGCTTCCAAAGGATTTGACAAGCATCCTAGAGAAGAAGGTAAGCACCACAAAACTCAATCTATCTGCTGTTTTCAAAGAAATACAAGTGCTTTCTTGGTGAAGTTAGTTTGTTAAGTGCTCCTTCAACATGTTCTGCTTTACTCTTACTTGGTAACTGCTCAAAGAAAGGCTGATTTGAGTTAGCAAATTCATTCTGTAGTACATGATTCTCTTCGGTAAATTACAATTTCTTTCCTCTGTTAACTGTCAGCTAGAAAGCAGCACTTGTTCACACACTAGGCTGCTGTTGAAACCATAAACAAAGAGAAGATAAGGGACCTAATTCCCCATCTATCTTGATTTACTATATATACCAGTGGATTGAATTATTTCTTTTGAAATAAATGAAAGTAGAATTGATTCCAAAGTATTTAAGTGGATAAGGGTGGCTCAGACTATTTAAAAAGTGCCTAATATGTATCTTCTGCTAAATTTTCCTTCAAAATTTATTCACATCTTCAGAATAAATTGAAGATCCATACTTTTCTCTAGCTTAAGTCTGAGAAAAAACAAAATTTGTATATCTGATATAGTAAAGCTTAAAAAAGCTACTCTTTTTAACAGTATTCTATGATTTGCCTTACTTTAAACTGTGCATATAAATTAAATTAGCAACAGATGCTTTGAGATAAAAGAACTGATGCTTTTTGAAAGCTGCTCAAAAATAAAGATGAAGTTATGAATTCTCAAAGGGGAATTCATTATTTAACAGAACGGATGATCATGTGAAAAAATGGTAATAAGTCTAACCTGTACTGCTCTTGCATTTATTTCTGTTCCAACTGATCCTGCTGTGTACTTGCCATTAGGTACAGTTGTTGAGCTTGTTTCACAGAAGTGTATATATGACAGTGGTATCTTCAGTTCACGACTAGCAATCTGTAAAAAAATTTAATAAAAAGATTTCCAGTCCCACTTGAAGAGATAGTCTCAAACAGGAAAAATAAGACATTAGCATTCATGTCTCTTTATATATGCACACAGAGAAATGACCTAATTCAACAGTAATGCTATAAGTAGGACAATACTGGACTCTTCCTTAGCAATTATTCTGTAATACAAATAATTTATTAACAAGTTCAGATACTAGAAAACAGGATAAAATAATACAATGTAATATGTTGTTTTTGTGTTGCCATTAATTAATTGCTCTATTTAATCAGTTTTTGATTATATATAAAAATATTTCAACCAAGATTTAACAATAAATCATTTGTCCTCGTGGATTTGAGAATCTTATTTTTATATTTTCTTTTCAGTCTCATTTCAAACAGCTTTGCTAGTTTGCTTTCAAACTTCAGTGTTTTTCAGCATTCTAACATCTAGATATCATTCAACTCATTTTGAAGGAATGGCTTTGTGTTCCACTGTTTGCAGCAGAATGCACAAATATGGACTGATGCTATCATCAGTGTCAGATATAATGCAAAGCTATAATTTTTCAGCACTTTAGATCCTTCTGCAAAAAAAACATTTAATCCTTTTTGCATGTTCTCTCTGTGCCTTAGCTACCCTAGACTCAGTGAGGGCTATCACACAGCTGTTCAGCTTCTATTCTGACCTTAAAAGATTACTTTGATTATAGCTTACATTTTCCCAGGATTAGTTTTCATCAGTAACTCTGAAAGAACAACACGTTAAACCTGGCTTTCTTACTGATACATTTGCCGGTTTGCACATCTTAGTGGCATTCTTCTTTTTGATTCAGTTATCTTTCTTGTTGAATTTTACTCTCAGATGGTAACCCTAACTCACCTGTAACATCTTAGTGTGAATTCCTTGCCCAAGTTCAATGCCACCATGAGTGACTAGTACAGATCCATCTATGTAAATATGAACAAGAGCACCAGCCTAAAGAAAAGAAACAGAAACACAGTGATTCTCTTACTGTACTGAATGAAGAAGGTGCATAAAGAACAAGGGAAAGAGAGATTTATTTCACAACAATCAGTATATTACCAAGAACAAGTGCAAATTCTCCAGTAGTCTGACAATCAACTTCACCACTTAAGAACAGGATGGATTCTAAATGAGCTAGTATTTGCTAATAGGAATTCTGTAGGGGACACAGTAATTATTTCATATTAGAGAAAATCATCTGTTTTCTTGTGAAACTGAGAACAGAAACATACTGGCTCTAGTTGTAGATGCAGCCACAGATCCACAGGTAGAGAAGGACAGCAGAACTTGAACGTGGTTCAAAAGCATTTTGGACATACAGCAAGTTATCTTCTGAAGATAAATGTTACAGAATGTTTTATTTCAGAACAGAGTAGCAGAGTTGTACTGCTGTTTTTCTGAAATCAAGAGATTAGTTCTAGTATTTTTTGTTGGTATGTATTCACACAGGATAGGAATAAAATTGATGTTCACAGCATATAATTTTCATGGAGCACTGACTATTGTTTTTCCATTCTCTCTCATAGGCTGTCAACAGCCTTAGAACCTTATTTACTTTCTGTTTGTATTTTGGTGCAGTCCTATGCCAGCAAAAAGCTATTAAGCAGGAGAAATGCAACAAGCAGTTGGAAATAGAAACAATGAACTGTCTCTCATGGATAAAATCAGAAACAAAGACATTTCAAAGGAATACTGATGAAATAAATCATACAAGCCCCTCAGTCCTAAAAGGAATAATTGGATAGAAAAGAAAAATTCTGCAAAACTGCATTCTGCAGCATGAAAACAGCTCCCAGCAGTTACAGTGCAAACAGCTGAGCCTGAGAGGAGCTATGAAATACAGCACCTCCATAACTTTGTTGGCTTTTTTTTTTTTTTGCATGTTATTAATTTTACATTGAGAAATAATGGTCATGTGATCTCTTTGGTGTCAACTTGTGACATTTGCAATCAGGTAACATTTTGCAAATGTCAGTCAGTCCCAGCTGACAGAGACCACAGCAAACAATAAACCTATTCTGTATGATTCAAATCTAGACCTTAAAGCAGCACAGTGCCTGACCTTTATTTTGACTGTTTTGGTGAACTGTAATTGTTACATATCCCTTTAATTGATCTTTTGAATCAAGTGAACTGTGATCTCTAGGTTCAATGTTTACCATGAGAACACCGCTGAAAGACATATATGTATCTCTCTTTAAACACTTAATCTACAAATTTGTCCAGAAACAATCATGAGATGCAGCAAACAACAGAGAGATGAACAACATGCATTTACTTTTTCATGCATTGCACCTCCATAAACAAATTTCAATACTTGTTTATTTAACCTGGAACCCATTTGAAAGAATTTCTGGTTCAAGGCATGAATTAAAAACAAAGAAACCAAGAGGACAAAACAAAACAAAACCACAAAAACAAAACAAAACAAAAAATCCCCACCACTATCACCATCAGAAAAAACAGAAGTGTAAAATTTTCCCAGAAGCGTTATCACCTTGAGACATAAGAAATTCCACCAGCAAACTTTACCTTATCACATAGCTGGGACTATCTGAACTGGAGGAGTGAGCATTTCCCTCATGAGGAACCAATCTGAAGTTCCACATTTTGACACTGAATTATTTAGTTTTCTGATGGGTAAGTATAGCAAGCTGCAAATCTGAGACCCAGGCTCTGTGAGGTGGATAGTCTCATGTAGAGCTAACATTTCTGAAGAGGTCAGTTAGATACAGTGATATTCTTTCTGAAAGTGAATATTCCTCAGTTGATGATACCTTGTGTCACTCTAGCAAGTAAGAATTACTTTCTCTTCCTCTCTCATTCCTGCCTGCAGAGACTATACACTTCCTCTGTTTTTGGAGAGAAATATAGAGATCTTAGACAATAAAAGCACCGTTTTGAAACAGTTACCTGATGAAAATAGGTTGCATTAAATCCAACGGAAAACTTCATGGGAATGATGGCAATCCCTTTCTTTTTCCAGTAATTCTTCTTGTTAAACTCTTCCACCTTTGCATTCCGACTGTAGTAGTCAGACTTATCCAAACATTCTTCCCAACATTTCCACAGATTCTCTGCATTAAATTTTTCTTTGAAGGCTGTTTTGTTAACTCCTTTGTACATGTTTATTTCCCTAACCTAAAGAGCAAACAAATTTACAAAGAGCTGAAAAGAAACATGGCTTTATTATGTAATGACATATTACACAACATAATGGCATCTCATATAACCATATGGTAATATAATTAATACTGAACTATATTGAATATAATACTATATCAATATTTGTAAGGAAATCACTAAGTGTTATGATCTCTTCAGTCAGGTAAAATGTCTGTGAATTTCAGTGGTGCCAGTGGGATTGTTCACATGACAAAAGGCAGCTGGTAAACTCAGACTGTAAATAAGACTAGATAAGAACTGCAGAACAACATGGAGCTAGGTGAAAAGGTCAGTAGGGGTGAACAAGAGTAAAATGTACACCTAGTAAATCTCAGGAGGACTCCCTCTCAGGAGGGGAGAGAAAATTCATGGCACTTAAGAAAACCGTTATGCCTTGTCTAGAGCTACTCTAAGTTGACATGAGGAAATCAGTCAAAAGCGTGGAGCATGTGTGGGCTGAGAGATAAGCAGATGGATAAGGGAGAGCTTAAGTTAAGGTTAAATAATTGTTCGGTCTTTAAAGTTAGGTCTCCTGGAATGTGACAAAGGACGTAAAGCAAACAGGACAGGGAAGGGATTCAAAGAAATAAGGAAAAGACATGATGGTTAGAGTCCTAGGAAAGGAAGATTATTTATGAACCACAGCTAACTAAACTGGTGACAGACAATAGAATGAAGTTCTGACAAGCTGAGATTCGAGTGACAGCTGAATGTATACAAAATGGTAAGAAACTGGACACACTGCAAGAGATGGTGCTATTTTGACTGAAGCTGGACATACTAATAGCAATCATCAAATATTTTTCAAAAGATCCTGGGTCATCTTTGTCCACTTTTACCTCTACTATATCAAGTATTGTTTGATGGAAGAATAGTTCTTGTATAAAGTAGCATTCAGTCCAAATAAAGTTGGTAGATCTGGCCCCTAAGAACTGACTTAACAACAAGGAGCTTCCAGAAGTCCAGGTTCTAGAAGTCTTTTGTATTCCACATTTTATTTGTCAGACTTAGTTCTTTTACCTTCTCATGTGGTAGTCCAGCCCTGGTTGCCACAGCCACAATACAGGTCTCCACAAACAGACCTGCCTGAGGAAACCCAAATCCTCGGAAGGCAGTATTAGAAGGCAAATTAGTCTTGCAAGCATGGCCCCTGACTCGGAGATTAGGGATATTATATGCATTGTCCACTTTCAGCACAATATACTCAATCACCTGTAATAAGAAATTACAGAGATTTAAATGGTTCCATTTCCTTTAACAAAATGATGAAACCTATGACAGAGTCTCAAGAGACCAATAAGTTGCAATTGCTTTAAGGTGGAGCAGTACTATACTTAGGTGTCCTGTTGCTCTGCTGTTTTTACACAGATGTACATAAACTGCATTTAAGTAATAGGAATTAGAATAGCATGAAAAACATTACCAAGAGGAAAAAAACAGAATTTCAATTTGGGGAAAATGAATGAATAATTTTCTGATAATAGGGCACCCAATAAAAACTCTTGTATCTCTGTCCTCATTCAACAGATCTAATTTTTTTTATGTCCCGAATTTTCTATCATCTAAATTTTCAATGTCTAATATCACCTGATAAGAAATACTGTACTGCCTTAATGGCATTTTCTAAACAATATCTGAGGCACAGATGCATTTCTACTTTAGTCAGGCAAGAATTGAACTTAGCAAGAACAGACGTATTCTTAAGAAAAACAGATTGGAACAAAGAGCTGTTTTCTTTTTGTGACCAGTTTAGTCTGTGCATGTAGTAACAGTGAAGAAGGACTTACCAACTCAGATTCATCTTTTGTACAGCCACCATTTATATAGCATTGAAAATCTGCAGCTATTATTCTTCCATCCTTCATGAATCCAACCTGTAATATTGCAGCCAATACATTTAGTGGTCTTTCTCCTGACATATTTCAAATTTCTCTTGAGAAATAAGGTAACCACTTATTTTATAATATAAATATATATATTTTAAATATACAATATATAAATAAATATATATATAAAATAATATGAACAAATTATATATATGTATAAAAGTGGATTTGTAAATAGTTAAATGGGAGAGTTTTCCCACTAGTTGAACTTGCCATTGTGCTGAAGAGCTGGCTGCATTTCTCAGAAGTGTCTTGTATTCAATTCTGTTTTAAGTACTTGTCATATAAGGATGGGATAAGGCTGATGTTAGCAGTATTTTCAAAGAAAAGGGATAGATATTTTTTGCTTATTACTCAATATTGTATGGGCTGTAGGATTAGGAGGATAGCTGTTGTTCTTATTCATACTATTAGTCAGGATATTTTTAGGACTGGGGCAAGGTAGGTGTTGGGTTAGTATTTCAGAAGAAGTGGAGTTTATTTCTTGCTGCCTTTTGCCAGTCAATAAAATGAAGCTGATTTATCCCAGCTGAGATTATTACCCATTAACTGAGAAACATAACCTCTCCTGTCACTCACCTTATATTTTCCAAAGAAAGGGTGACGTCCACCAGTGATTAACATGTCCATGTTTCTTTCAAGGGCAAAACGGATGGGGCGTCCGGTCCTAAAGTAAACATAAGTCCTCTTTAATGACAGTTTATCTACAAAGATTGAAAAGGCATTATATTTATATGGCCAAACTCCTAGTGGTGGCTATAAAGCAATCTATTTTACATTTTAGTTTCTAACTGACCATCATTTTATTGACCGTGCCTGCTAATACCATTAATGCTAATTCAGCAGATAAAATGTAGATATTCTGCTGCAGTAACAAGGTAGAGGAACAGAGCTTTTCAGTGACTTTCCTTTAGTGTTTTAAACTGGAAGGTATAAGAAGCACGCACATGACACCACAAGGAGACCTGAGTAGTGAAAACCTGTGGCACAAAGGGCTAATGTGAGCACACCTAATAAATCCTAAAAATAATTTCAGGATGAAAAACACTTTCACTAGCTACACAGAATGAGATTCAATCCACTAGACCTGAAAAAGGCCTGGTTTGTTGGGATTTGTGCAGATAAACCCTGGAAAAAACTGTATGAAGGTTTTGTTTTGTCTGTCAGAGGGGCAGTAAGTGAATTCCATTGCCAGAATCCCAGGTAATTTTCAACCCTCTATCCAAGACTTACTGCTATGAAAGTCAAGCAAGATAATGTCTTCAAGCCAACACCCCAAAGAAGGTTCAGTTCAAAGTTTCTTTCTATTTCAGTCTTACAATTTTTAACTTGATATAGTTAAATCATTCATTTTATTTAGTTAGACCAACTTACTTGTTGGCTGCCACTGCTGCAATTACAGCAAAAAATGAAGGCTTGGTTATCTTCCCACCAAATGCTCCACCAACACGTTTCGTGTGGCACATAATTTTGTTGGACTGGAGGTTTAAAGCTGAAGCCACTAATTTCTGCAAAAGTGAAATCTGTGATTTTACTGAGAATTAACACCTATCAAAATATATTAGTTACCTATTTTCCATGGCTAATTATATATTAGAAGCTAACAAGCTTACATACACTGAGCAGAAAAACACAGTTGCTGCGGATACAAAAAAAAAAGTTTTCAAACAAGCTAATGAGATGCTAATGAAAGCACAATCTAATCTTTAAAGAGTAGTCAAAATGAAACAACAGCTCCATAAGATATTTTCATTTTTGATACCGGATAGAGTAAACTCTACACAGAATTGCACAGTTCATCTGCAGCTGGATATAAAGCATCCATTAAAATATCAAATCAAATGGAACAGAGTGATTGTTTACAGCACACCAGAGACTGCAGCTAACATGCTGACAGATCACTGCATTCTGAAAATATATCTCTGACACAGAAAGTGTAAAATATGCAAGTCAGTAATTAATGGCAAAAGCTGACACTAGGTATGTAGATACTATGCATATTCTTTAAAACTGTATATTCCTATATGCTTATAATCCAATTATCCTGTCAGCTAAGATCTGTTAACCTTTTTTCCCTATTACTTCATATAATTCATAAGTTCTATATACTTAATACAGAATTAGATGGATATGCCACCCCATATCTATTCTGCTCATTTTTGTCTGCACTGGATTGAATCAAACAAACAGCTTCCTGTTCTTAAGACCTACTGTTACATTCAGCTTCATCAATAGTAGTCAGGCCTCTTGTCTATATTAAAAAAGACATTCAAATCATTTAACCTGAATTGGGAGCATAATTAAGGAGTTTCAAGAGAAGCACAAAAGAATGAAAGGAACTCCAGGTCATATAGTTCAGGTTTATAATTATTTAGGAAGGTAAGAAACATGTGACAAACATACTTTGTTTTACCTGTACATCTGTTGCATGTTGAGTTGACACATACACATCCATTTCTTTATCTTCCATTCTTGGAATAACAAGCACACTATTTGTTTCCAGGTAGAAATGTTCCTGTCCTCCCATATGCAATTCACCTGGTATGTGTACAATTATAGGAAAATCTAACCAAAGCTTTAAGTGAACTGTGAGGGAATTAATATTTGCATAAATATATAAGTCAGAAAAAGAGTTCTGAGAAAGAAAATATATTCAGTTATTTCTCATTTCTTTGTATCTCACGTTACATCTTCTGGAAATATGTGTTTATTTAGAAGAAAGATGCTCAACCCTTTATAGCTGTATTTATCTCCCTGGGATATAATCACATTCTTTTTAATATATGATGCTTCTTTTCCTTAGGAGGTTACATCTTGTCTTCTCTAACAGGATTCTAATATATTCTCTTCTAAATCACTCTGTGAGAGCAAACGTTCCCTTTACCATTCTTTCTTATTCTCTCTCCATCAGTATGCCCTTATCGTGATTCACTTTTCCTACCCATTTCCACCCAACACATTCTTTATGTACAACTTTCCTTTCAGAGAGGGAAATCTATCAGTACATCACAATATAAAAGCTAATTCTTTCAGATTTGTTTTGTGATCTTTACTTCATGTCATCCTTTTGTCTGATTAGTTATTCTTAAAACACGTTTATGCAGCAGCAGTAGGAATCAGAACTGATTCCACAAGAGGATGACATGAAGTGATGGGGAACAGCTGGGAAAAGACATAGCATAGCAAAAAAAAAAAAAATCACAGAGGTCATGAACTAGTATGGAGAGGTCAACAGAATTGAGGAGGCTCAGCCACAGAAAGAGCAGGAAGACATGAATCTTCAAATCCGTGGAAGACAATTGCAAAGAGGTAGAGAATAGTCAGTGCAGCATGCTCACAGAAGTAAGAACAGTGTAGTAGTGCTTAAGATACAGCAAATTCAGTTAGATGTGAGAATAATCTTTCTAATCATAGGAATGAATGGTAAAGCACAGGGAAAAAATTGCTAACAATGGTTAGTTAATCTTCATTTCATCTTGACTACCAGTGAAGGGAGAAAAAAAAAATCAACAACAGGGTTGTCATTGTTAGATTTTCTTGAGATAATAGAAAAAACCTGAATTCAGTCACCAGCTGGCAATAGATTCTGAACAGCACAACTCCCCTCCCTCTCTTGATGCACAACATGCACGGATTACCTTCTATGATTTTATCAGCACATTTAAATCCTTTCTCAATATCTCCTTTTTCTAGTTTCCTTTCTTCAGTAATGTATGAATTATGTTTTATTGCATCCTGCAGCAAGAAAAAAAAAGAACATGTTAATTATAATTCACTCAGATGATTTCTACATGGTGCAATCTTCAGTTATCCATATGATCCTTTAATTGGATGAACAGATGGTTGCAGCTAAGTATTTGAAAGAGCAGGACAACTGTTCCCCTTCCACCATACGAGAGCTTCTGTTTTTTATTTTTCATAGTTTATATAATTCTGTCCTTCCCCTAGATTAGAAATACCTAATAACTGTTAATGTCATTCAGAGTCAATGAAAATATTTCAGAGTCAGTTTTCTCGCTCTTGGAGATGAGCTAGACTTGAAGATTTTCAGAACATGGGTGTAGGATGTGTGATTCCAGAATTTCTGCAAACGTAAGCTCTCTAATTTAATTCTACACTGGCCTACTCCTGCCCAGAATTCGAGTCCCACAAACATGGAAATTTTCCCTTAACAATTTCTGAGAATTTTAAAAGTTATTTTGAAAAAGTCCAAAGCATGACAAGACCTGCACAAGGAGGTGAATAGTGAACAAGGTGACTCAAGAGTTCTATCAGACAAGGACAAGGAGATGCATTGTTACCTTAATGGTGAGGACTGGCTGAAGATCTTCATACACTATCTTCACCTTTTTAGCTCCACACTTTGCCTGAGTCAGTGTCTCTGCAACCACGGCACAGATTATCTGTCCAACGCAAATGACCTGCAACACACCAACATACATTATCTGAAGAAAAAACACAGGAAAGGTTACATTTCTGTACAAAGAGTGTTCTGTGGAAACAGGTTATGCACAAGTGCCATCATTTAGATTCTGTTCCTCTAATAATGCTATTGCACTGCAGACTTAACTTCTTTAGATGAGAAATACTATTGTCATCACTCATCTGCGGCAACACCTCTGCTGCTCACATCAGTAAGCATGAGCATTTTCCCTATGGCCATCCTGAACTGGCCAAGTCCTGCATCAAGTAAAATGCCATGTGGTGCAGACTGCTTTCCTTCTCAGAGAGGAAGGAAACTCAGATAAGAGGAAAGAGAGAGAGAAAAGCAACACGCTAGGATTTACACCTTCCCCACTGCAAATGCCAGCCTGAAGTATCATTTGTGCTGGAAGACAGCTTGAGGCCTTGGACATTCTATACAGTCACACTGGCTGTGCAGATCCCATATGTTTCAGTGTACGAAAAGCTCTCCTTAATTTATTTATTTTTACATGACTGAAGCAAAACATCCAGGCACTCCTCCAAGAGCAAGAAATACCTTGTCTTTTGCGAATGCTTCCTCTCCATCATTGCCATTTTTCCCTGTAACATCTTTTGCTGTTACCACACTTATCACTCCTGGCACCTGAAGGGCTTCTGAAATGTCAACTGATCTGGAAAGTAGAGCATGCACATAAATGAGTACAGTATATAGTATGAATATTTTTAGTATAACTAATTCCATGAACTTCACATCAGAAACCTATTCCATAGGTCTCAATAGGTCTCATATTTTTACATATGAGAATATTTTTACATAGAGAAGAAACTGGAAGAGCGCTGATTAACATACTGAGAAAAAATAAAAGCATGAGCAGCTGTTGCATGTACTACAAAAATACCTCTACACTCTACACCAATACATTCAAAATCTAAGAACAGCTTTACTTCCTACATTTTCTATACTAAAAGCGGTGAATGCATTAACATGAACTCTTCCATCCATATCTGACACTAGTTTAAGCATACAGTAAAGACATTATTATTTACACATAACTGCATACCTCATTATATGGCCACATTAGATAATGAGAGAATGTGCTTAACATACTTATATGTATATACTTTTCTTCTTACTTACTTAATCTTTGCATGGGCTTTAATGCTAGTGACAACAGCCAATGAAAGTTCTCCATCCACTGGACGAATGTCATCAATGTAAACTGCTTCACCAGTGGCATGCTTAATACCAGACTGGTGCATGATGGGACGTCCCACAGGGTCTTGTGGAGACTGTCCTGGGTCAACATCCTGCAAACAGGAAGGCATCTTCAAGTCAGAACAGTAACTATAGAAACCCTTACTCACACATTTTATCTGAGTTCATTTTCTGATGATAAAATCCATATGGACATGATTTAGATTTTATGAAAATATTATTGGGAAATATTATAAAGGGCTAACTTGTGCTCCACTAGCACCAAGATGCCTTGATTGAGGTTGGAGGAATATACTGCATTAGATATCATTCACATCTCCAGTAAATGTCAGTCTTCTGCAGAAAGATTGCAACAATTAAGCAAACAAAAAAACAAATCCTAAAGGGGATGTAATGACTTCTTCCTATTGAGGATCCATGGCAGACAAGATCCAAAACCTTCTGGACCTAGCCTGTATGCCGGATCCATACTCTTCCTGATAGCACCCTTTTCAAGTCACACTTGCAGACTTCAGACCATGTTTTATGTCATTTACTTTGGAGAAAACATATCTGAAATCAGGGTATAGTCAGAGATCATCCTAAATCCTTCTTGCTCATCTTCCTAAAGAGATAAGTAAATTTTTATTCTGCTGAATGCTAACCAGACCAAAAAAAAAAAAGAGGTTTAATTCATGTTTCTGCTAATTAAATCCCCATCAAATCCCTCTAACACTTAAAAGAGCCTGGAGTTGACTGCACTTCAGACACACCTAATGAAAGTACATCTTTGGTGCTCTCTGTTGTTGAGTTTCTGATAAATTACATTACAATGGTCAGGGCCAGTGAAAAACTTCAAACATTTGTATTTTTTTGCACTTCTACTCAGTAAAAGATTCTTCTCCTTAAAAAAGTCAGTGTCTGAAAAAAACAAAAATTCATGTCTGAAGTAGGAGGCATTTTGTGGTAAACAGATACTAAGCAGTCAAAGTGAGACTTTTACAATTTCTGAGTTTTGCAACAAAATAAAGATATGGGTGAAAATTCTTGATTTTTTTTAATTATATTTAAATTTTCTGCCGAACAAAGTTTTTAATCCACTAGCTGTTTCTCCCTCTGATATTGTAGCTTTACAAATAAACTTCTAAGGCTTGAACAATCAGAGAGATACTGCAGCAGGTTATTCTGTTTATTTTTACTGAGATCCACTGAACAATGTGAATGCTGCTGAGCTCACACATCACTCACTGTTCCAGCAGCTTCATAGTACAGTTAACAGAGACTAAGGAATGAGAACTGAGAAGGGCACAATATTCATTAAGACAGAGTCTGTGGTAGTCCCAGCTGCAAATACACCTCACCTGATAGAGTTGGACACCCTGGGGAACACCACTTTGTAGCATTCCCAAAGCACTCATCTTATCCTGTGAGAGTTCAGCATACCTGAAGGGATACTGAAAGAAGGGTGATATCAGACTAGTATTGTAAAACCCTTATTTAAAAAAAAAAGTTTTTCACCTAATATATTTTGAAATTGATCATAGCACCTTTACCCTCCCCTCTCCTATCCCCATATCTTTAGAAAACCAGAAATTTCTTTCAGTCTGTCTGCTGATGTGGATATGCAGTTCTTGTCCAGTCCTTACCATCTGATGTAAGCCATGTAACACTTCCAGGTAAAATCTGAATAAGAAGCTGACAAGCAGAGTTCTTCTATACTCTACTTTTCCACCTGAAGCTGATGGAGGAAGAGAAATTTCCTCCAGCACAAGTTTGCAAGCTTCACTCAGCATCTGATCATTCCACTGTCTGGTAGAAGAATAGGTTAGCATGGACATACACTTTATAAATAAAAGACAGTTTAAAATACTACAAAGTATGTGGGAAGTATTAAGTAAACAGCATAAGTTATATCAAGAAATAACTTATGAGGGAGGGCCACTAAAAGAAATAATGAGAAGCTGATGATGACAGAATCCAACAGGCCCCATGCATCACACTACATTTTCTGCTTCTTGCTTAAATACTTTACAACATCCACTACCTTCCTATGAGCTTCTCACAAGACCTTCTCGCACTGAGTGTGGTTGAGCCAATGCCTCCATATAAAATACTCAGATCTACAATTGTGTCTGTGCCTGGACTGAAGAGGACCCGCAATCCAGAGTTCACAATGGAGAAAGCATTTTTCTGACGTTCAGCTTGTCTGAAGGCTGAAATAAACTCATCCTAATGGGAAAAAAGGCAATAGAAATGGCGTAAGTGGTAGAAATTGGTCTTGTTATAATAAAGCAAATCTACAACTCCTTGTACTTTGATTATTATTGTCCAAAGAAAACATAATTTTAAACAAATGTTTGCTGGAATTACTGTTTCAGTTAATTTTTTAATTTTTCTTGAAGTACTAAACTAATCATAGGCAGACATACTAAGAGGGTACATTATTTGACATTGTCTGCAAGTAAGAAAACATGCCAAAATTTGAACTTTTTCAGTAGTTTGATTACTTCAGAGTAAAGGAAAACCAGTCCTGATATAAGCCACTTTACATATGTCTGGTGTGCTCTTCAAATCAAATTTCAACTTACAAAACAGTGGTTTCTTTTCCAGAATATGGAGGTCCCACTGTGCTAAAGAACCTGATTTTGTGAAGATTTTACACTCAGAGATTCTATGTTTTATTCTACACAACGGCATTTACAGAGGAAGACACTCAAAACTACTGCACTTTCTGTTGTCAGAAATCTCTAGTTCTGTAGATGAATAAATATATTTTTTAAAGAACACATAAGAGCAGCAGCTTCTTTCATGTTCAGGCACAGAATTGATGTCTTTGTAAAGAAAATACTAAGTGCCATTTTTCTCTAGCCCCAGAAAAAAAACCTTCAAATTCAAAGCCACAGTGCCTACGGGAGGTTAGCAGGTTAGTTCTCTCACTTGTATGTGATGTTCCCATGACAACTGTAAGACTCAGGATTGTATGATTGGTGAGATTCATCAGAGATGGAAAATCCTCTCACCAGGATTGACATTTACTCACTTAAGCAACATTCACACACACACAAAAAATCAAAACTAGGAACTGTCAGCCAGGATCCTTCAGCCTCTGTTCTTTCTCTCGTTGATAGTTTTTGCAAAAAAAAAAAGTTTCCATTCACATTTTTGTTATGTCAGCAGAAACAACGAAAGAGTCAGTTCAACATTAAAGCAAATGTCAGAAGTGGTCTCCCCACAGAAATGGGGTTAATTCTGTGTGGTGAAGCTCCTGGATATTGCATGTTGTTCATGTGACTGATCACAGATACGTTTTCCTTCTCTTTGAAGTGACCTTTTGAGTACACCGGTAGTGCTACTGTCTGGAATACTCTCCATGACTGTTTTATTTCTGATGTGATGATGCAGATGGGATTTCTCTCTTCTTTTACTCTGTGGAAGGAACTAAGTCTTTTCTCTTTCACCTTCTCTTCCAGTCTGTTTGTCTCTCTAATTACCACTGAGGCTCAAAGTTTCTGTGCAGTACAACACTGTTGCTGTTACCAGGACAGATTATTATTACTATTATTATTACTATTACTGCAGTTTCCGGCTTGTGGAATTTTGTTTTCTTTTCTTCTTGGGAATCCTGCTGAAAGGATTGTAAAAGGCTGAAGCATTCTTCCAGCATGAGGCCACGTAAGTTTACTAGGTGGTGTTGCAATGGACAACTACTCTGGGGACAGACTTTCTGATATCAGGGTGGCAGCTACTTCTATGGTTACTTTTTCATTAACTTCATTTACCAAGTACATGCTTGCAGTTGTCTCCTGCTAGCCTCATACATTCCCTCACATCCATTAGAGGGATATCTAAGAACACAGTAACCATGACATCATTTCCTCTACCACTAACTTTCCAAAGCCATATGCTGTCACTTCTGCTCACAGCAGTTTGGGTCTTCTTATTAAAATTTTGCTTTAATTAATGTCTGAACTGAATGCTTCTAGCACTCATTATTTAGACTGAAATGTACAATGATTTTGTTATTTTCTCTGGTTCTATTTACCTATAAGACAAAGTGACATCACAAAACAGCAATTCAGAGAGAATGCCATTGATCTTACCTTTGTAGAATATGGGATAAGAACAGAAACAATGACCTCCTTGGGCTCTAAGTCTGCATTCTTATGGCCAGCAAGAAACTGATCATTTAAAAAAATCTGTCGCTTGCCACCTGTCACAGAAAAATGTATTGAATGTGGAAAAAGAAGAAAACATCCAAATTTTACTTAATCTATGCAAAAGCATGTACTTGGCCAGAGTATCTAAATAGGCTGGATTATTTTCATTTGGAGTGAAAATAATTATGCAAACGTGCAGCTGTGAAAATTAAATGATGATGCACAAAGAAGTGCTGACATTTTCAGTAAGGATTGTTTTCAGTGGAAAATATTAGCTCCAAAGTGCTGCAATAGCCTTAAATGCATACAGCTACCTTCATTCAGGAACTGGCCTTAGACTTTCAAAATCTTTCCAGTGGGAAATTTAATCTTCATCATATAGGTTAAATGCAATATTTTCCCACCACCCAAAATACCAAATACTTTATATTTTCTGGAAAATTGACATTTTATAAATGCTAATAATAACAATCAGAAAATCATCAGTTTGGGTTTAAGTATGGCTATTCTCTGTCCGCTCTCTTTCAAAAACTCTTAGACAATTAAATAATTACAGCACAGCCACCTTTTAAGAAATTATCAAGCACTGCAATGAGAATGAGCCCTGGACACGTTTAGCTCAGAGTTAGAAATAATTACCAAGATTTTCCAAAGAACCAACAGATTTTATACGACAAGGATGGAATTTGCTTAGACTTGATTACTGTGTTATTTAAACATTTACATACACACACAGTACCAATGATTTCAATAGAAGTTTCTAGGTGCTGAGACATCATAAGAATGAACCAGCTTTTCTTAAAATAAGAAAGACACAAGCAACAAAAGCAAACACCAGTCTGATAAATGGAGCAGCACAACCAGAGACCTGTCACACCTGCCCATTTCTCTTTGGTGAAATCAACAGATGTTTCCTTTTGTCTTGTGAAGCCTAAATACAGTGTTTTCTACTGGTAGATACTTCTTGACAGTTACAGTGAGAGGCGAAAGTCAGGACACTGTTGTCTTCCATTCAGCAAAAATACCAATCTAATTCATCTAGGGGATGGTGCAGTAGTGTTTCATTTGAAAATGAATGACCTATAGTTTTATTCTCTGTTGCATTGTTGTGTCCATCTGGAAAGATATCTGGCAGGAAGTTCAAAGCTTACCATGTGATGCCAAATTGAGAACAGATTTGCCAGCAGATAAGATTGGGTTCAAGTCCCAGGCTGATCCTCTGCTTACAACATGTCCTCCTAAAGACTTTAACAAACAATTAGGTTATTTCTAGGCTTGTTCTTTTAATGTGTAACAGGGATCTGCATCAAAACCCGATTTAATTCACATAGAATGCTTGTTGGAAGATCTTCTGTTTGTTTAGTTTAATCTTAACTGAAGTTCTATATTCATAATTTTTCATGTGATTTAATTCATTGTTGCCTTTGAAAGTCCTGTCTCATCATCATCTCTGTTGGGAAAAACCAGGCTTACTTTTCTACCTAATAAAATAAGTGATGTCCAATTTTCTTAATTAGAGGCATAAATACAAGGTATTAAGGTAAGGAAATACTCTTTTTAGGGAAAAGATCAGAGATGCCTCACATATAAACAGCTATGTGTCTGTAGTCAAACTGAAGTATGATTGGCCACCAGGAGTGCAGTACCTTCCCAAAGAATTTCACTTTTCTTCTTTGCTCAGTCTCTTTCTGTTTTCTGCTCAGGCAGTCAGCAAAGAAAGCAAGAGTCCCCTGTTTACAGCTCTCAAGATATTTGACCCTGCTGACAACTTATTTCCCATGTATTTCATATTACTTCATAGAATTTTTGTGATGGTATTAAATACTTAGCTTTATGAGCCTTATCATACATTCACCCAGTTTTTCCCCATATATTTGTAAGTGACATTCATACAGATACATCTGTATTGCTGACTTATTTCCTGTCATAGATCAATACATACCGCCATGCTCCTGATCTGTTCTCCAGCTAGAGTTCTCAGCTGCTGCAAGAGAGCTTGGTAGATTTTTGTTTTTTCCTTTGTGAGTTTTGGGATGGTCTCCACAAGAATATCTCTGAGCTGGGCCAGGCAACAGGCAGCTCCTATTACAATTCCTGAAACCAAATGAGTTTAGATAGTGAAATCGTAATTCCACACTAAAAGCAATACCTATATAGCTGATAAGACCTCTAAGGATTTGCTATTGTTGACAACTTTCGTCAACAGAATGACAGAGAAATAAGAGGAAGATAGATTTCATATTATATGCAAAAAGAACGGCAAATACTGTTTGCTAATTCAGAAATGTTTCCCACTGAACATATATCTGAAAAATATTACATTTTGTATTTGCGCACATAAATGTACATGTTTACAATGTACATGTATCATGCTTTTATGCAGCGTATCCACAAAGACACATATGAACATATGAACTAATTCATATAAACATATAAACATATGAATTAGTTGATTGATTAGGATGAATGATGACAAAATTACTGGAATCCTTCAGGAATGAGCCCCAAGAACTTGATCACATTTCCACCAGTATCAGAGAAGTCACTACCATTGATTTCACTGAACTTTGAAGCATGCAGAAAAGTGTTCAAGAGTCGTGAAAAGTTTTTTATGAATAATGGGGTCACTTTCTATGGAAGAGGGCTTAAATGCAGAACTGCATTTATAATTGAATAGATGTAAGGAACATAAGGAGAGAAAAAGGCAACTATTTAAATACATTAATTCTTCTAATTTCTATAGTAAGATTTCCCATGGAGACAATGATGTAGTATGATGTGCCCACTGCACTGGATTCTTAACTCAGTTCTTTTCACATCAGTGCATCTATGATAATTTCTACTAGCTGAGAATCAGGCCCAACCACTTCAAAGAAAATCTGCTATTCTGGGTTGGAAATCTGCATCTAACAATTTGCGTTTAAAATCTAACCCTGGCCTAATTAAGGTTTTGCAAACTTTATTGGACAAATGGCTGTGACTGAAAGGTTCATAACCAGTTAAAACAAGGAAATAGAGATGATGTAGAGCCTCCCTGTATGCTTGCTGTTTGCAGAAATCTGAGATTTGAACAAATATACTTTTGTAGAACAGTCTAATGAATTTTCACCATCCATCATCATCTCTAGACCATAAGTAAGCTGACATATGGGTTAAAAGGCTTAGTAAAATGATTGCTACAGGAGAGGAAACAAAACCAAAGCAAAAAAAACATTCAGCAGAAATAACAGTCAATGGTTCTTATTGCTTCTGGTGTCAAAATAGAAAAGTCAATTCAGTCATCACCATTTGGGTCATTAGTGGAGATAACTTGGAGACTTACCATCATCTGTGATACTCACAGCTTGCATTTCTGGAATCCTCAAAGGATGGAGAATGATTGGATGATAGACATCACAGCCATTTTTGTTGAGTCCTGTGAAGCAAAGTACAATACTGTAGTTAGAGATCTTTTTAAAAAATTAAACATATTCTTTGACACAGAGACTGTGAAGCTCAAAAGCATTGTAACTAAGTAGTTGCAAAGTCTTCTGTTTTTTTATTATGTAGTGTCTTGAACACCACATCCTATTGTTTTTCCTTGGCCAACTTCATCTGACCCGCTTTGTACTTACTCCTTCTCACACAATTTTTTCAGATTTTCAGTTTGAAGGCTGATCTGAAGTCCAAAGTTCAATATTCTCTTTCCTGACTTTTGCTCCATGTTCCTCTGAACTGGTTTCTGGCCCTTAGTCACAATTGATTTCACCTCACACCTCAAAGCTGCATATAATTCCACTTTTATATGAGAGTTACATCATTTCTGTGCTTCTGTTTTCTCTTAATGTAACATCTTTAATTTATATGTATATTCCAAAAATTGTGTATGTATGTAGTCATTAGATTATCTCATGACTTCTCTCTATTGTAAACATTGTGTAGAATCCTCTATGCTCTGCTCTAGCTGTCAGAGCTTTATCAATGACAACAGGGAACTTTCTCATACTATGAAGAAACCTTAGGTTTTTAGACTGAAGAG
Source organism: Odontophorus gujanensis (assembly GCA_013399175.1). Lineage (NCBI taxonomy): Eukaryota > Metazoa > Chordata > Aves > Galliformes > Odontophoridae > Odontophorus > Odontophorus gujanensis. Next base: position 464,769 of record VXAB01007545.1, on the reverse strand, counting down.
ATTTGACATTCTGGTGTTTTGTGAAGCATTACATCACGGTGGAGGAGGGACTGGGAGGGAGGGATGAGAAGGTATATTACTATACAAATGCCACATTAAGTTTTGTAGTGCAACTATAACTGATTTGTGTATCTTTCTCAGTCAGCTTCATAAACTGCAAATTCACAGAGAGTGGCAAAGTACCACAGTCTCTATCTATGGTGAGAAATGCCTCCTGGTTGATTACTCCTTCAAACAAATAAATTAAAAAAACAGCAAACAAACAAACAAAAACCCAAAACAAAAAAAACAAACCTACAAACTCTCAACCCTGTCTATAGTATGCAGAAACTAGCCAGTGCCTAGATATCCTGGCATATGGGGTTACTGCACTCTTTTCTTGGGCATTCTTTTGTTACACTCAGGCTAATGTGGATGAGAAATATCTGACCCTTCAACCTGAGTGACTCCTTTCTTATTCATACAATTTTCTCTCTGAGGTTACTAGAAGTTAGTATAGACCCTGTGCTCAGGTTATGGTGGTTCCAGTCCTAATTTAGTTTCTGATATGCTGCAAAAAATCAGAGAACATGACTGTGGCCTAAATATAGAAGCACAATCACTAGGGTGAAAGAATGCTTTTAAGATTAATCGGATAATGTAATCCCTGTGTCATAAGGTCTTCTGCTATTCCATACCTATGCTGGTGTTTCCCACAACCAGAGGTGCCTTTGGATACTTGGCTTTCAGCTCCAGAAGCTCCTTCAGACTAGAGGGAGAAATCCACGTTGATTTCTTATTGGAGAAAATTACAGTTTTTCTTTGCTGTTCTTGAGCCATTCTCTGTGGTGAAAATGATAAAGCTTTGTCAGTTTCCATTAATGTCAACATATACAATTCTAGTACTATCTAGGACGCTGTAATAATAAACGATGAAACATTAATGGGGTTCTAGATCTGAGGTTTATATAGTGCTGTACAATGCTGAGTTCTTATAACTATGTTACTGCTAAGGGCCAAACAGATAACTTTCCAAGAGACACTAGACTAGTGGTAGATTAGTCTTCTGTTTTCCTTTCTCTTGCTCTGAAAGTTTCCCATTGTATACAATGTAATAAATAAGAGAGCAATCTGATCTGATTTTGAAGGAAATCAGGATGCCAAAATCTCACTGCATAAGTGAAAGAATACACGTATTCTGTCAGTGAGAGGATCACTGTATCACCCATCTGCCAGATGTCTCCTATCTCTCTCGTTAGACCCTGATTAGTTTCTATGATATGGAATTCATTATTATTATTTTAAATAAAAGTAGCTTCTTCCTCATTTATCTGCAAGAACTGATTTGTTTGGAAATACAGGCTCCTAGGGCTGGTTGATCAGTACTTGCAAGTTATTTATTTACTTTTAAAGGGTTTCTAAGGCACCTTCTGTCATACAAGGCTAGATTTATCCCTTTATTCCACTGAGAATACCACATATATTCTTACCATATTCAGCAAGTACTATGTGGAATCATGACTTCAAAATGTGGAAAAGGGACCACTGAAAAACTTCTTTGTTTTTGTTTTTGCAAACAAAGTAGTGAACACATAGACCAGTTGACAAATGGAAGGACTACTGCAATTATGAATTGGTTTTCTATGTAAAAGACTTGCCTGAAACACATGTAAAAAGGAGCACTGTGCTTGTGGACTCAGTCACAATTAGTGGTTGGGTACTCCTTTGTCATAGAAGAATCTGTCACTAACAATGCTCTCCACATCTTCACAGCTGTATTTTGAGCCAAGCTTTTATTTTATGTGCTTTTTCCAGTATCCAGACATTTAATGCATATTGTAGAATGGCTTGGGTTGAAAAGGACCTTACAGATTTTCTAGTTCTAACCCCTATGCCACGGGCAGGGCTGCCATCCACTGATCAGATTATACAGGGCTCCAATTCATCAAGTAGGCTTAATTTCACATAGAGCTTATGGCCAACCTATTTAAATTGGCTGAGAGCTTGCAAAAGACTTCAACAGAATTTGAACAAACTCAGCATAATCATTCTTGGCCACATTGTAGATCTCATATAGCCTGAAGAAATAGATCACTCCTCCTGGCAACTTAATCTGAACATGCAGAACAGATAACAGTATCTCCTTTCTTGATGAACAGCTTTTTTAGTTACAAACAGTTTAGCAAAGATGTTTAGACAAGTATAAAAGTTGCAAAATATCCATTTAGTGCTTGCATTCTTACAGCATGAATCTCCCAATTGCAAATCAAGAAGCAGAAAGTTAAATCTGCCTTCCACTTCAGGAGACATAAAGAAACTTAAACCTCACTAGGCATGTTCTGCGCTGAGATACTATCTTTAAAAACAGAATATGTACTCTGTAACTTGAAGTGATTACAAAGTTAACTGCCATAAAGGTTTCCCAGGATGCTAATGAACTTCTGAGTCCCTCAGGTGGTTGCATAATAGCATTGAGAAGTACACAGGAATATTTGCAACAAGAGTACAAATAAGAAATTTCACAATAAGCTTTTGAAATATGAGGATTAAAAAAATATAATAATAATCAGCCTGAACCTGTCTGCTTGGCCTCTACTTGATCTGGTCCAGTAACAACCTATTCTATCATTCTCACAGCTCTCTTCTCTTGCCACAGGTCATACAGCACTTTACATATCTTCTTTTCAAGTTTTCATCTGCTCTGTGACTTTCTAATAACTAATGCCATAAATGCGCTTTTCCCTCTCCATCCTTTCTCATGTGTAAGTCAGACCAATCTCAGGTTGCCAGATGGAAGGAAACAGTGCGTCCTGTGGTCATTTGAATCCAACAGAGAATGACAAGACAAAAAAGACTGTGCAGTTAATCTGGGAACTTTCCAACAAAAGGCTATGTGCCACACAAAGGTCTGAAATTAAATGGCTCCCAGTAAGGAGATGCTCCAGGAAAACAGTTGAAATAACTTTTCTATTCTGGAGAGGCAAACCATTTCTTTCTTGAAAATATAAGCAATTTGGAATGATGACAACATACAAATTATCCACATCAAAATGCCTCAGTATGTCTGGTGAAAAATGTTTTTTTTTTTCTGTTTATCTGAGGATGGAGTCATCATGACTACAGTATTTGCAGGAACTCAGTCATGCTTGCATGACCAAGAAAGTTTAAAATGAAATATGAGTACTTCCTACCATTAGTTCAGGAGGAAATATAAATTCTTGTGTTGGATCCACAGGTAGGAATTCTTCCAGATTGCAAAGACCTGAACGAATCTGCAAAGAAATTGGAGTAAAAATGGAGAGTGAGTATTTTCAAAGTTGAAAGTCTGCCAAAACATGAGATTCTTTGCTGAAGTGACACTGAGTTTTGACACTTTATGGGTTGAATTCCATTCAAAAATTTGAAATGGACAAATTGATTTTTAATGTTTAGTTATGTTACACCTATTCACAAACTGCAGTAAGACAGGAGGCGGTCAGAATAAGTACTCTCAAGTCTTTGCTTAAATTCCATCAAGAGTCAAGAAAGATCTTACAGTATTTCCTGAAACCAATCACAGCAAATGTGTAACATGAATGGGTGAAATACCTACTGTGGGAAAAAAAGCAGTGCTGGATGCTATAGCTAGCTTCTTTTCATTGACTGTGACTTGGAATGAACTGTCTGACACAGTCTGAGACAACAAACAATGTAGCAGTCCATCTGATCTGACTTTCTGCTGAAGTCTCTCTACCTTTTCAAGAACTGAATTGCTGGCAACACATCACAAAAAAAAAAGCTCTTTCTTTATAGGCAAGACTTATATGCTTATAGACGCAACTTTTCTGTTGAGGCCACTCAAGAGGTTATGCATTCCCTGAGCTTTCAGTAGTTTACATGGAAAGAGACTGTTCCCAGTACTGATTAGGATTTTATGCCTCATTGATTTATCATCAGAATTAAAAACCTTTTCAGACTAGAAAGCAACAGGTCTCAAGCATATCAATGAAAGAAAGAGACTGACATACCCTAGTCTTATCCCTTTCCCAAGCAGTCATTTCCCCTCATCACTCTGAACCATAACCACACTAACTACAAGACCTCCCTCTGAATGACCTGGTCTCGTCTACTGACTGACTCCACTGATCAAACGGTAATAAATTCCAGATCTCCCTTCATAATAGCTAAGCAACAGTTATTTAATTTTAATGAAAGCAATCAAAAGGAATAGAAATTGGAGAAAGCCAAGCAAGAGAATAAAAAAGAAGTGCTGTTTTATAACCAGTAACTACTGCATTGCTAGATTTGTGCTTCAAACAACTGTGTCAAAAACTGGCCAACAATTCAAGTACTTACACAGGCAGAGACAATACATTTAGGTGCACAAACACACATTCAGTTACAGACCGTGCAGCTCTAAGGTTTTTCACTGCTAAAACAGGTTTGCCTCCAATCACTGAAGACATTTTACTTTAGAGAGTTACTTTAGAGTTCCTTAAAGTTTTTCGGCCAGGATAATTACATCCATGGAATTCAACTTCCCATCACAAAACAAGGAAGTGTTGCATTAGGGCACTGTGGTCTCTTCTTGCAAGTGGATAAACACAACAAATTCTGCTACGCACACAGAGAATTGGCTTAGTCTACTGGAGTTCCTATATGTACTCTTATTGATCCCTTGGACTTCTTCCAGAAGGTGATTTTTAAAGTATGACATATACAAAGTAAGAATAAAACATTATTTTTCCCTTCTTTCTTACTGTTTTCAAGCAAATCCAATATATCAATTACAGTAGAATGCAGAAGACACTTCTTCCTTAAAGATCTTGCACCCACTAACACACAGTAAGGTTTATGAAAACCTTTAGAAGCACAAAGTAATATTGCACAGAGATAGCCTTGTTTCCCTAGAGTTGGCATCCCAAGAACACACAAACAAGCCATGCTGATGGCTGTAGAACTTCTGTTAAAGTAATTCATCTTCACATTAAAACCAGTTTTTCTAAGGAGACCGTCTCACTTCAAGCTTTCTTCTTCACAGAACACAGAGGACTTAAATGTGTAACAGGGAGGTCCACACTCTCACTGAAAAGAGTCACTAAATAAATCATGCCTCCTTGCAGTGTAATCTTCACTCTGACTAAACAGAAACACAGGTATGTTTGTGCTTCTTTTCTCCAGCACCCAAACCACGAAATTCAGTCTGGGTAAAACATCCAAGGACAGAAAAGAATGGTCCATTTCTACAAATTTTGTAACGCAAATAGGAGGTAATGAAAAAAGAAACACTGAATGTTTGTGGTTTGTTTGTTTGTATCTCACCCGAACTCCTGTAGAAGATGAGCACCCAAGTTCTTCCTGATCCAAGCAACACTGTCCAGTTTCTCTCATTTGGCAACATGTTTGCTCCTAAAGAAATCATATCCTGTTCAAAACCAATGTAGCAACTTCATGATTTATTTGTAAATTACCACCTTGATTTTTCCTGTTCCAAAGCAGATTTATTTATTCACGCAATAAGTTGGTCCAGGAGACCTCTTGAACCTTGGGGCCCATAGAAGTGAGTTCCTTTTCGGTACCTGAGTGTCTTTACCCATAATGTGAATGGAAAAAAGCTACCAATTATTTCAGTGGCACTCAGATCAAAGTGACTGAAGCTGATGTAAAGGATTCTTCTGTTCATTGCAAGAGTACGTGCAAAGTTAAAGACAGCAGTGACTGTAAGTACTAAGCACATTTGAAAAACAAAGAGAAAGATTTTTCAAAGACTCAACCAAAAAGAATTTCCAAATTAAGCTAGGTTTCAGACAGGTACTTCAGGAAGCCTCAGACTTTTCAGATCCCACCAACGATCTCCAAATAACAAACACATTCAAAAGCATTGACCTACCCTAGCAAAAGATGCGTAGCTGTCTATAATTGGCCTGTATCCTGTGCAACGGCATAAATTACCTGAAGTAAACCACATAATGAAGCATAAGAGATTTTAATAATGTTTGGAAGCACTGGCAGAATTTGGAATGGTCTGGGATGAAATCTGTAGATATGAAATTTTGAAGATTATGTCCCTAATTCCCTAATAGGAAAAACCATATCTGCAAAAACAAGAAATACTACTTTAATAGTGATTATGATACATGATTAAAATTCCTTATTTTAGAAAAATCTATTTTTACAAATGTATGGCAAAAATAAATGACAAAAACATCTAAGAGTAAATACTATGATTACTCTACTACTATTGCTACTACAATCACTGCAATCTTTGGATTTTATAAGCCAACAAAAAATCTGCTGCTGTTGGCCACTACCATGGTTTTCATACACAATTAATAGTAGAAAATCTCTGCTGGAACTTCTGGTGCTTCTTGCACGAAGTTAAAACTGTTTAATGGAAGGTATCAATTATTTTGGGAACTATGGGATTAGGAGCAAATTTGCAATTACAAAGTGAGCTCAAGTTGCTTCATCTATCATAGTAAGTCTTCAAGAGTCAACATACAATGTCATGTCCTTTCTTTCCTGCAACTATTTGTTAAAAATTTTAATTGGGATTTTACATTATTGGTATGTGAAGTACTTATACTGAAGACAAAAAAGAACCTATTTTGATTATATTGATTGTGACACTGAAATCATGTTGCATACTGAGGCAGCTTATGGAAGGCTATAAAAACAGTCTGTTCTAAATGCAGGGATTTTCAGAAACACATAGTCAGGACTCAGTGACTTTGAGATGTTAGACCACAGCAGTTATGACAAAACACACTCTGAAATATCATCTACTGCTTTTGAGTCAAATCACACTTGCTATCCCAGTTAATATTTATTGTCACATTTTACTTTTTAAAATTTAGTGTCAGAGACATACCATCCAAAGCAGAAATTATCTGTTCCATCGAAGGTTTCACATGGTTTCTCAGTAAAGCATATATGGACATCACCATTCCAGGGGTGCAGAAGCCACACTGGGAGCCATGGCATTTGGCAAGTCTTTCCTAAAACAAAACATATGGCTTCACTGGCTTTCTGAATAACCACTTTCAGGTGTGTCATCAATAGACATTAGACCAGTAGAGGCTTTTTTTTTAAATTATCCCTCCATGACCATTCATGAGAAAACTCCCTGAGCAATCATCTAATTAAAAGATAATATTGTATATCAGTATTACAGTTCGACACACGTGACTTTAATTCCTTGATATGAAAGCAGAATGAGAAGCCAAGACTTTCAGTTTAAATACCAACCATAACCACAAAGGCCAGAACATAACAACTCATCCGTCAAAGCTTCATTGCAGACCAATCCCAGAGTCAACATCCTTGGAAAACCAATATTGAGAAAAAAGAGAATATACAGAAAACATTCTTAAATCAATGTGGTCAGACCATGATTTTCAGGGACAAGGTAGACTGAAGGAAGTACAGATCTGATCTATTTCAAAGGAAATCTCCAGCACACAGGGAAAAGGTGCCTAATTGAATATCAGTCAATCTAGTTGCCACCTGGGGTAACTCTTCTACAACATAAGCAGTATGTTGTCCTCTGTGAGCTCGCTAGATGCTATGCTGGTGTAATAACTGAAACTGAGCAGTGCTCTTTGTTCTTCTCAATCCTTTCTGAAAATTGCCACACTACAAAACACAGGAATGGACACGGCTATGTTGAGGAGACTGTGATATAATCCCTGCATGGCAGTACATTAGGGCAAACTACTTCCATGCTCCTTATTCCATTTCCTGTACCCACACCAAACCAACAACAACACAGCAGTTGCTACCTGAATTCCCAATAACTCCTGTCCATCTAAAAAGATCAGACAAAACTCAGTTTCTAGAACTCTTTCAGAGATTCTGTATTGTACGAACTCACAGTACCTTTTCACAAATCCCATCTCCTTTACAGACATAGGATGATAATGTGATTTTCCTGTCCTATGTGTACCACATCATCCAGTGTGCTCTCACCTGAATTGGATTAATCCTGTTTTTTATGCTTCCAACCCCTTCCACATTAGTAACAGCAGCACCATGCAGTGAGCATATGGGGAGCAGGCAGGAGTTGGCAGGATGGTGTCTTTGAGATGTAAAGGAGAACTGCGGGTTAAATAGCTTTGTCATATGGGTCACGGAGGAGGAAATAAAGGGTGTATACTCCAGCTACTGGGCTATAAAGACATGTGGAAAGAATACACAAGAATACAATCTCCTGCACTTGGACTGTGAGAGCGTGCACGCTGTTCCTACCGGTGGGATTTCTTTCTATGCACAAAGCAATAAGCTTTCTTAATTAAAGAAGAGAAAGGTTAATTTCAGAAAAAAATTACCACATGCTCCATTAAAACCTGAGGAGTAGAGTTGGATGTGAGAAAGTTAAATGCAACATTTCTAAATGACCTAAGTTTCAAGAGTCAGGGAGAGAAAGAAATTAGAACTTCTAATTTGGTGTAAACAAAACTGTACAATCATAGCATGTGTTCATTGCTGAAGTTCACAGAGATTTTAGCAATGATCATGGGAAATGTCTAGCAAAGACTTACTGACGGTGACATATATTCAAATAAACACAAGAGAGTCAGAGGAAGCAGATGTTAAAAGGGTTGCAGAAATCTCAAATTATAAAGAACACAATTTTAAAAATATCAGCTCTCCACAAAGGTGGGGTAGGGGTTTTTGTATTTGTTTGTTTGTTTGTTTGTTTTGTTCTGCTTTATTGTTCGTGGTGGTTTTTGATGTTGTTTTTATTTGTTTTGGGTTTTTTTTTGCAAGATTTGAGATCTCAGTCTGTTACTGCATCATAGCAGGACCAACTATGCAATATCTTTTGTAGAGAAAAGCTATAGGTAAGGCTTTTAAATATGTACCAGAATTCCCCAAAATCTGTCTAAATCAAAAGGAACCATGTTCAGGTGAACACAAGTTTTCCCAAACATCAGTGTGAGGATACCGTATCTTCTTGGCAACTGGATCATATGTAGATAACATCACAGTGCAAGCACCACAGCCTCCTACTCCACAGCCATATTTTGTTCCTGAGAGACGGACTGCAAAAGGAGACTGTTAAAGAAACAAAATACAACACGCAGAAGACACCTTTTCTTTATATTATGCTGTCTGCTTTGTTTTATGTACATTAGCAAAATTGGAGGGATCTTCCATCCAGATAGCTCCAGATACACACAAAAAAAGCATACAAGATAGATGACAATAAAGCAGATAAAGAGATAAGAAGGGTAAGAACAGAGAGAAATGAGTGTAAGGCAAAATTCTAACACAGAGGTTTTCAGTCTCAATAGTCAATACCTGGTAAAGCCCCAAAATACTGAAATTGAGTACCCTGTAATTGGAACATGTTGAAGAAATACAGCAATAGGTTCTCTTAGGAGCCTCACCTGTAACACTTTCTTAAGCCTTATACATAATTATCTGTATCTTCTATTTCCAAAACAGTCACAACAGATTTTATTATGTTTCCACTGCTGCTTCCTGAACATGAAAGGAGTATAGTACCCAAAAAAGAGTACAGTGCTCACATGAACAAGACTAAGTTCTGTATGAAAGGACTTTCTCCATTGTGTGCCTCAGTATAAAAGTTCCACTGTCAATTCACAATTTCTTCCTCCGTCTGTTGTCATGGTGCCATGCGGTCCATGGAATCTACTGAATCATTTCATCTTAGCTCCTACATCCTTCAGAATGATATGTAGTCTTATTACTCTTCCCACTGGGTAAGTACATTTGGATCCATTTTTTTTTACTGGTAATAAATCGTGTTTACAAACTAATTTCATCATGTTTCTATCTGTTACTATACTCAGTGCAATTTTTGTCCACTTAAGCATTCCCAATAGTATTGAATATGTAATCATATTAGTAATCATAATAGTAATCCTACTGTGCTTGACTGTTAAAAATATGCTAATTATTCCACTGAATGCTTGATCAATGATAAATAAATAAAAAAGCTACAGCTTGTAAATTGTTTTCCACTACTGCCCTTCTCCACTTAATCCTTACATTAATGTTGTTTTGCTTCCACCACGGAAGGATCTCAAATGCTAAATTAATTTTGCAACCTGCATGGCATTGTTTTACTTAGAATAAATCACTGAAGTCAATAGAGTCCTGACATCAGTTTAGGAACCTGAAAAGTTCCAACTGACAGAAAATTAAGATAAGATAGTAAGAACTCTTTAAGGGACTGGGGCCTAAATAAATGGTTTACTATAAAAGAAGTTGTGTGTTTATTTCTTTAATTATGATTTTAATGGCAAATGAACTGAAAGGTTTTTCGTTGTTTGAGAAGCTGTAAAACAGCATTTGGGCAAGACCTAGAACAGTTATACTCAGACTGCAGAATGTTAAACACACGTAACCAAACAAATAACACACATAAAGCATTGGATTGCTGTGCCAAGAACAAATACAATATGAGATTTCTTACTTCTACTTAATTGTTCTGTTCCCAACAAATCATATTAATCCTCAATTATAGTTCTTTACAGAACTGTAGAATTCAAAGACAGTGCTCAAATAAAAGGATACGTTTCTTTCTTAGATAATACAGGAATAATTCTTCAGGATCTGCTTGTTTCTCAATTACCTATGTCATGGAAGAAAAAGAAAAGAGAGATTATGTGTTAGGGAGTGGATATAAGCTTCTCACAAGGATTAACTATGATACTGAAATGCTGTGATTGTGGATTAAAGAGGTCTGCATGTTCAGCAACAGGATCCTGACACTTGATCACAATCTGCAGATATATCAATGAATGTGTCAGATAGTACTGGGGAAATATATCCTTTGAAGTAATAGAAATCGTGGTTTATTCAGAAAGGTGAGAGGGAGGGAAGACTAAGTAAACACTGGATGGAAAAGAATAGACTAGATCTTTTCACTAGATTCTTTGTTGACACATATCAGCATGAATCAGAAATCTCCTAGTTTTAAAGCCACACACTTGTGTGTATGAAAATACTGTGTATTTTTATCTCTTTGAAGGCAGTACTAAACCTTGTCTTCAGAAAGTGTGAAAACATACTGTAGGACCTATCAACACAGAATGAAGAGAGATCTCACTACAGGCTCCCCTGACAGTTTGGCTATATCAGCAGCATGCTCCAATTCACCAGCTTCAACTAGTTCAGGAACAGAGTTTTGTGGAATTCAGAGATTACTGAAAGTGCTACAGTAAACTCCCAGCTTCATCAGAGAAGGGAACAACCAGCATAGGAAATGTTTTGAGTTTCAAAAATATTTTAACCTAAGATGAAGGGATGGTAATAATATAGGTTATTTACAATCACGTTTCTTCCTACTGGTTAAATAACAAGTAATATGTGATGCTTTTATAGAAATTATAAAAGAGCACAACAATTTGGCTTTTTTTCCCCCCGAGAGAATACATTTAAGCATAGTTGGCACACACAGACAGATAAAAATAAGATAATAAGATAAAGTTTTGAACCCCTTTTTCTCAATCCACCCAAAACCAGTTCTTTTTTTTCTTTTTTTCTTTTTTTTTTAACAGTACTCTTGCTCAAGAGAATATTAATCAAACAAGGGAAAAATACATGGAAACCTTTTTTTCTTTAACAAATAAGTCAAATTCTTTCATTTCAGCTTTTATATATATTGGGTGATATGTTTGTTAATAGGAACTCATTTTTTCTTGAACTGGAAAATCATAAAAGTTGACAAAATAGTAGAAAATGAAATGTGAGATTTTGACATTTAGAAAAAAAATCAACCTTTAATTTTCTTCTACTAAATTTCTGAAATCATACTAGCAAACAGCGCATCCTTCTACTAGTGGTGTTCACTCCAAATACATCGACTTTGAGGATGCTACTGTAAAGTTTTAGTAAATAGTAACTAGTTGTAGTTCTAAAACTTCCATGCAATGTAGTATAAAGTCACTAACACAACAGACTGTTTAATTTTTATGGGTGCCTGGAAAATACTGAATTAAGATAAGACAAAAATAACAGTTATAGAGATGAGATCTTGAAACTTCTCTCAGATAACTTCATGCTTAAATGTCATTTTTTACAATGGCAATTTAAAAATTCTTAGTCTTGAACTGAAACCATAAAGAAACCCAATAACCCAATTCACAGTAAAGACAAAGTCACGTCAGAAGAGCCCACAAGTTCCTGCAGGAGAAAACAGGATGTTGTAAGGAAGATCAAATCCACAATAAGTTTGCCTGTGAATGAAATATTGCTCTAGAATAACAGCTTTCCAATATAAAATAAACAGTAAATATTAGTTTTCCAAAGGAAAGAAAATAACATTTAAAAACTTACCTTCTTGCCATTCACAAAAAAGACAAGGTCATCTGATTGTTGATCATGGTAAGCCATGCTGCCACATCAACATCTGAAAAATAAAGTTTTATACACTGTGAGAAATTAATGAAATGCTACATGCTCCTCATCTAGGTCATATGATTCTGACTCAAGTCAACTAAACCTGCTCTGTGTCCCACAGATTATCAAATCAAGTAGATAGGGAGGAGCCAGTGTAAGGTATCCATTTTCACAGCAAGTAATGTGAATGTAATTTTAAGGTGCTAGTGCACCAAATTTTTCACTTGCACTCTGCACTCTAAATCTTCTCCACTGAGGTGAAAAAATTTGAAAATAAGATCCGCTCTAACTTTGTAACCTAAGCGGATCTGCTGTAGGGCACTTCTGGGTTTTAAACACAACTTCAAGGCCTCTTTTTAATGTTATGAACTGTAGAATAGATGCCTAAAGCTAAAACCTGTGCTTTTCATTTAGTGTATCACTGATAGGCATTATAGTTAGTGCTTTCCTGTAATCAGGTTTCAACAGAATCAGGATTACTACTGAATACATTGTAAAATTTCCTACTGATATCTCTATGCTTAATAGCCTGACTGCTGCCATTGCCATTATGAGTTGATCACACCCTATATGATATACCGTATGTGCTAAGTTTATAGAGAAAGATATTCCAAATTCTGATTTGGTACACTATAATCTTGTTCATTTACTCTGGATTCACATTTAGTAAACAAGGTCATTAACCTCAAAATGCTTTATTACAGCTGGCTTTTTTGTTTTTTTTAAGAAAATTTATGTGCATGACTTTCAAAGTCTTCTCTTTTTTAAATGTATATGTCACTTCTTTATACTATACAGCAAAGGTGTCTCTCTCATTTAGAAACAGTTTAGGATTGCATGACAAATTAGTCAGTTCCCTGTCTTTTTATCACTCCCCATTAGGAGGAAATTATTCTCAGCAGACCTACATGCTGATTCTTTAGTATTGCAGCCCCTGAAGTATGTCATGAGAATTATCACAATGAAAAACTGAAGTTGTGAGGTACTGTAGGCAAAAGCCCTAATGAATTCCGCTAACTGCAGCACTACTGTGGTATTTTTCATGTGTTGCACATACAATATGCAGGATTAAAGGACAAGAAGAGAAATAACCCTATCTAATACTGGACTTTGGCAATTCAACATCTATCTTTTAGAGCACCAAAAATCAGAACTAATTCCCTGTATGTTAGGTATTTAAGATTCTCCAGACATAGCTTGGGAGTGATGAGAGTAGAGACTTACAGAAATACTTCCTTTACCATAAAAACAAGAAAAAAGTTTTTACCTGCCATTTCCAGTTTGCATGTTTCCGCACAACGTATATTAACATGTCTATAGCCATCCAATGCACCATGCCTTTGGAGACCTAACACTTTGCTTATGTAGCTCCTTGAGTCCGCAAATTTTTAATACTAAAAGTATAACAACAAAAACACACACACACACACAAAACAAACAAAAGAAACCCCACCTCTTGGACACTTGTATATTCCAAGAAAAATTTATTTAATAATATCCCTCATAGGCACAGTGTCTACAAAAGGATGTTTAATAGCTTCCATGCAGTTTTTCAAATATCTTAAAGCCAGGAGACTGTTTAATACCTTTCCATTAAAAAAAAAACAAACAAACACAAGCACATGTGTTTAGTATATAGCTAGGTTTTACTGAGACAAAGAGAAAACATAGTCACTTGTAAAGCGACAGGGAGGAATCTTTGCTAATAGTAGCTGAGAAATACTGATAAGTAGATGTGATCTGTACTGCAGATGGTGAGCACAGGTCTAGAACATGATGAATTTCGGGAGTACAAACAGGTGGGGCAACATCATTGCCTGTAAGAGTTGGGCCATAATTTGTACAGTAATTGACTTGCCTGAATTTACCAGCATGCATTATGATGCATAGGAACATAGGAGAGTCACAGACAGTGGACTTTCCCCAATTCATTAACTTATTATGCTTCCTGTTTCATCAAATCCCGGGATTTACCTTTAGCCTGGAGCAACTACTGACATGTGGGGTTGTAAATCACCTCTAACAAGCTCACATTCTTTCAGATGACCAGCTATAAGCTTTTTGGTCTGCAGTTACAATGTCATACCTTCTAGTTGTGCGCTCTCCTATGTCTCTGCTGTCCTATCATGTCTAGAATGGCACTTGATCCCTAGGTTTAAGCACATGAATTTCACCCACTCACAGAGATACAGAGACACAAATTGCAACAGTAAATATTTAATATTTTAATAGTCAAATCAAAAGAAGTCTGACCAGCTAACACGGTTTCCTTCACAATTTCAATATCTACTCATAAAAAGTAATGAAAGGCAAGAAGAGAAAACAGTCTGTGGTAAACTGAGAAGTGAAATGAGAGACTGCAGGCTGATGTGTCAAATCAATTAGAGCCATTAATTTTCATTATAAATAGCAGTGAGGAATAGTTGATGCAGAGGTTCACTTGACTCACATGTTAAATGTGTGATTGTTCAACTTTATGAAAGAACCTACTACAATTATTTCAAGTGTTACTTTGTGTAACATACACACATACACTGAAAAAGTGCCAATTTTTCTGTGTTACGATGCATCTTACATCAAAGTCCCAAATACAAATGCCACAGACTTCTGGACATTTTTGGGTATGTGTGAACACGTTCAGAATTGAAGTATCAACTTTGCACTTCGATAAGAGGAAAGGCTGAAGTTTTCAGTGAGTTCAGTTCTATGGACTATAACATTGAAATCAGAAAACTATGACTGGTGCATCCATAATACATTAATATATTTGATGTAATTTCTTGATCTTGTCTTATATTATGAATACATACATTCTTCAAATTTAATAACACCAAAATTTCTGTTACTATTCTAAACCATGTTGCTTTGTATTTTCCCGTCTCCAGCTGCTACTACTTGTGTGCTGCCTAGGCATCAGATGACCCATATTGGCAGATATCCATTGCTGTTTTTAAATTGTTTTTTGTTGTTGTTGTTCTGTTTGTTTTTGTCTTTTTTATCACAGTAATGCTCAGGAGTGAAAGGAAAGCTCTTAACTGTACTCTCATTGCTCAATATAGTGTTGAGAAAAGAATTAAGCACAGTCTAAAAATCTTTTCCAGAGACAGGTTCATCCAGGCCCCTATTTAAAAGCATCTTGAACTCCATGTGAATTTTCCCACTAAGTTCAGTGGCTTTTGAACTGCTCCATGATAGAAAGAAAGCCTTAATGGGAAACTACATCTAAGTGACTCTTCTGGCTTTGAGGATAAAATTAATCCATATAGATCAGTCACACCAATTTGCCTGGCATAGCAAAAGAAAATAATAACACGAAGATGTCTGTACTAAGCCAATCCTAAACTGACTTTACCATAAATCAGAGCATGACTTGAAATCAAAACCAGACTGAATTAAATAAATGAAGTTCCAACTTTTCAGCAAAGATCACTGTACAGACCCTGCACTGCAAGACTTAAATCTCAGGAATATTAGCTGAAGCTTCTCAAAAATCACGTAACATGAAGTACTTAAATGTAATAAATGGTAGTAAGAAATCTAACATACCTTTATAATTTATTCTAACTTTCTTCTCCTGCAGATGATTAACTGATCTTTCTGGGGCTGCAGTGCAACAGAGCCATTCCAGCAGACCCTTCTTGTGGAATATATATGTTTGGAAATATATTTCTAATAATTAAATGTTGTCACTGAAGTGGTGCAATCTATAGCAGACAGAGAATAAAGATCGAGAGAAGTGTAATGTGTTTTTTTTTAATATGTTTCTATTCTGAACATGAGAAAATATTTTATGTGAGTTGATCAGTGTGTATTGGAGCAGGAAATCAGTAGTTGGAATTCTGTTCAGGTCTCATGCACTCCGGCCCAAAGAGCGGAGGAAGCAGATTCATCGTTTGTAATCTAAGAAAACAAACAAAATAAGAAAAGAATTACATTTTAATATTGTTCGACTGACAAACTTCCAATATTGTTCTTATCAGGTGGTTCTAAGTTACCAGTAGGGTGTTCCACAGAAGATACCCACAGATGATGTCTGGAAGGAACGTAAAACTGGGGTCAAGGTGAAACAGACACAGAGAAGCATAGTTTCTGGATTTGTGGGCCTCACCTCCTGCAAAGTCTTGTGATGAAAGCAAGTCCACAGACCTATTGATTTTGGTGTCAGTGACATCTACCACAATCAAAGAAATACTAAGAGAGTAACCTGTAAGTGAGAGCTCAGAAGTGGTTTTGGTATGGAAACAAAGGTTCAGGGCACAATCTGGATGCACAAACTGGCCAGGACTTTGCTTCACAGATTTTATAGACTAAATATAAACTTAAGTAGAAAAAGAATGGCTTTAACAGTGGGAATAAGAAGACTACAGAAAACAGTTGCAGAAAACAGTAGATCTGAGGGGTCAAGTTTATTAAAAATGTATTACTTCATTTATTTTTCTTCTGTATTCTTTGGTAGCTCTGCTTTTCTCCCAAAGAGCTCTGGTCACAGCAAGGAGCACCACAAAGAGGTGACAGTGCCAGAGTGGAAGTTACCTTGAAGGAGGCTGATGCTGCTTGGAACTGATCTAGCATCCAGTGCACATTGGTAATATGAATTATTTAAATCTCTATGGAATTTACCACGCAGAAGTAAAGAGAAGGTTTCAGGAAGAGAAGGGATTGAAAAAAAAATGCTTTAAAGGGAAAGAAAGATTATACAAAATCAGATAAATTCCAGAACAGTGCTTGAAAGGAATTTGCTGGAATAACTTATTTGTTTGAGATCTGCTACAGATGTTTCAGATCCAAGAAGTCGTCAGTGGAAGGGACAGTATGATACTGCACTATATAAGGTATTTCCAACTGGAAACATCTTAGGCCCTTCACCATTCAGGGGCGCCAAAACCTAATCTTGTTCTTTTTACTCAGAGAAAATTAAACAGACCATTCCTCCACCTTGCTATTACCATCTTAGTAAAGTCATCCATGCAGGCAGCTCGTATTTGTTCAGCAGTCAGAGGGCTGTTCAGTGCGAAGGTCTTTTTTAGTCTTCTTTCATTCCTCACACAAGTTATTGCATCCCTCAATGCAAAGAACACAGAGCATCCCAAGAAAAGTCCTGCCTCGCCTAATCCCTGAAAAAAAAAGTTTGAGCAAATGAGAGAAATGCATGTCATAGCAATACCAACTGAAAAGCTCAGATGTTGTGACTCCGTGTTTTATTCTTTAGTATGCTTTTCTTAAATTTAGTGGAAGTATCAAGTCTGCTGCTGCTGGATGCCTCCAGGGACCTAACAAGGTTGGTTTCAGATACTGGCTTTTGATTTTAAAATCTTTTTGTCTTCTTGTTGAACTGAAATTTAGAAAAAATGACTGATTAAATTAAAACAATCTGAATCCAGGAACAGATACAGCTAAGAAAGAAGCCTGAACTCAAGCTAATTCTGTACAGACAAGGAAACACTGACCTCAGTAGTCTTTACATTCTCTCACTGACTCAGACATAACATTCACATTTGCTCCTTATCTCGAAAGTAGGTCAAATCTATACCTCTTCAGGATACTTTGTGCTGAAATACTGAATATTTTAATCTGAGTTTAGTTAAGATCTTGCAACTGTAATCTGCTTTCTACAATTTGAAAACCAAACATCTTCCCCAAACATGCTGCATGAGTACAGAATCACACTTAGAGAGAACAAATTCTGAGGGTAATTACAGATGTTCACAGAAAAGGGTAAAAACTGTCTGAAGAGGGATATTAGCATCAGCTCTATAAAATCAACTATGTAACCACATAATGTAAACACAAATAAAAAAATATCTTATTATGTGTCACAAAGACAGCTTTAAACAATTTTAAAGGACTCATTTGTTCTTCAATAACTTTCATCCTAAAAACGTGCTTATTCCTCCTGTATGCTATTTTACTGAATCCTAAAAGCATAACTAATACCTAAAGCAGCTGAAATTTTGCAGAATTGCCTTCATCTTGATTTACCATTACTACTTGCAACTGACAAGAATATTTACTGGTGTAAACTGAAGCAATGATTCTACCGCTGAATACTTGAGCCTATCTTACATACACATCCCTATTTCTTATCACTTAACACACACAAATAAGCTGCATACTCTCACTGTCGTGATCCTTTCTCCATCAATTTCTTGATTCATTTCATTCTAACCCCTCAGTCTATCACTATATTTAAAAATTTTTAAATTATGTTGCAGCTTCTGTGTATGGCTTGTTAACAAAACCCTATAATTAGTACTTGCAAACCATGAAAGCTATACAGTGAAAAGTTCTGGCTACTATTTGCCCAACAATTCCTTATCCAACAAATAATCTACCCTTCAAATTCATATCTCTTCAATTTAGAGATACAGATGTGGTGGGGGAGCCATGTCAAAAACCTTGCAGAAGTCTAATTAGATGGTTTCCCTTTGTTCCCTGATGCCATCACTCCATCATAGAAGATCACTGCATTGGTCAAGCATGACCTTCCCCTGTGAAGCCGTGCTGGCTGTTTTGGATCAACTGACTGTTCCTCATGTGCTTCAATGTGTCTTCCAGGAGGATCTGTTGCATGATCTTCCCAGTCACAGAGGTCTGGCCCACCAGTATGGAGTTCCCTGAGTCCTCCTTTCTCCCCTTCTTATAAATGGGAGTGATTTCCTGTTTTCTAGTCACCGGGACTTCATCTAACAACCATAACTTTGCAATGGATGGAGAGAGGCTTGTCAACCACCTAAGCCAGCTCTCTTAGGACCCCAGAATGCATGTCATCCAGCCTCATATCTTGCATTATATCTTTCCATACTAGCTTCCTTGTTGTCAAAAAAGTAAAGTCATTGCATGGAGACTTATTTGCAATGCTTAAGAAGATATACTTGTTTTATGTTAACTTCTCTGATTGTCCTGGGTTCTAAGACTGAAGTCCTGTGATGGTTTGCTTACCTTGGATGAGTAGATGGCATAAGGATTTTGGGAAGATGACAGCAGAGAAACATTAAACTGTTCTGGAATATCACAAACAGCAGGGATCTTATACTGATCTGGACCCCGAGTATGTAGGACCCCTTCTGGAGAGTACTTTAATTCTTCCATTGTGTAAAGTCCAATGCCTTGAACAAAGGCACCTTCAATCTTTAAATAAGAAAAGACATAACGTTTACATACTCATGTTTGTTAAGATGGGGCAAGAACTGATTTGTATCACTGGTTCTTAGAAGATCAATTTATTTCCTGTTTGCGTAAGAGGATTTTTCAACACTTTATGGCTACTATGATGGGAAAAGCTTTCATATTCTTCTCTCATACCAGAGACAAGTGCAGTCATGACGAATGATGAAGTCTGTGGACTAGCCTACAATGAAGGAAGGTGTTTCCCTGCTAACAGGCAGGAAGGCAGATTAAACAACATAAGAAATAAAAGGATGCATATCATAAACAAGATTTAGGTCCAGCAGACAGTGAGCACATACACATGAAGGAAGTACTACAGGTTGACATGAGAGATTGTGGGTAAAATTTAGGCCTTGCTGACACAAATGGAGAAAGAGTGCAAGTAAAGAACTTGCTAATATCATATATTACAGATTAATGTTTTCTGAATTAATGGAGAAATACTCACTTCAGATAAGACTATCAGTTTAAAAGAAATCAGACAGCAGGAAATTCTTGGAACATACCTGTCCTATATCCACAGCTGGATTTATGCTGCATCCAATGTCCATAACTATGTCTGTTCTGAGGTTCTGTTAATAAAATTCAGTGTCATATTACTGATAGATAGGATAGAGGCATAAGAACACAATATGGGTTAGAGTTGGCATTCAGTGGAATAATATATGCTAAAATGCACGCTCTTTCATACAAACACAATTTCAAAGTAGTTTTCCATATCTCATTACAAGCAAAATGAGCTTGTCTCAGCTTCAATGGAGTTTTAGCCAGAGCCAGCCATCACAGATTTTTTCCATTTTCACAAGGAAAATGTACGTATAGTGGGTGTATGATCAACAGGTTATGACACCTACCTGTCTAAATGGTAAGGAACTGGAATATTAATTAATTACAAATCAATACAAAATTAATTACATAATTAAACAAATCACAGCACAATTAATATTGTATTAATTAATTAATATTAATTAATACAATATTAATTGTGCTGTGATTTGTTTGCTGACTAGCAGGGAGAAGACAGGCAGAGAATATGACAGGTGTCTGCCATAATCCAAAAGTGAACCTTTATGCCAGTTGAGATTGCACAGATGTCATACTGCTCAACTTCCAATTTGCATTCACTCTATGAATATATTTATTATCATACGAAAAAAGGTGATTTATTCATGCAAAACATGAATAGCTGTTGGAACAGACAGTGACACAAAAAAATATAGAGGAAGATCATTCACATTATTTACAAAACTTACATGATGCTCAGTTATTACCTTGTGATCTCCTGTTAAACAGTTAATTTCAACCTCTGAACAAGCAGTTCCATAA
Organism: Odontophorus gujanensis; assembly: GCA_013399175.1. Lineage (NCBI taxonomy): Eukaryota > Metazoa > Chordata > Aves > Galliformes > Odontophoridae > Odontophorus > Odontophorus gujanensis. The sequence continues at coordinate 443,946 of VXAB01007545.1, read as the reverse complement.
AGAAAGTATGTGAATGGCTGTCCTTCCCCTTTCTCCCAGTCCATATTTGCATCATAACCTCTGATGGAAGACACAAAGTCCACAATGAATAATGAATGTTTGTATCATGAAAAAGCACATAAGCACACAAAAGTTTGAAAATACTTCAAGTGAAATCTAAAATAACAAGTGCATTTGGTTGCCAATTCCAGATGTGTGTTCTAATGCTGCCACTTTTTTTTTTTCCTTCTGTAAAATGCACTGTGATCATGTTTGAGGGAAAAAATATAAAGAAAATACAGCACAACTTATAGTATATGGTAATAGAGCTTCCAGGAAATAAACTATAGCCTGCTTTGCATATTTGCTGTTTTGAGCAGCAGTCACTTTCTCAGTATCTCCTGATTTTCTAATGGAAGCATCAAGGAGCAAATATGAGATGCAATACTCTGTTGCTTTCTAGAGAATCTGTACAGAACCAGCCACAAATTAGCATTTGAATGCTACACTCCAACCTCGTCACATATCAAAGGCTTACATAAAGTACAAGCTGTGCTATTAGGAACAATTGGACAAGGTCTCACATACACTGAACTGCATTGTCAGAAATTAGTCCTGGTATTTAAGACTATGTATTTTAAAGGAACAAAAATACTTTACCTAAAGTAGCCAGTAGCCGAAAGACTCACACTTTGTTCAAAGGCTTCTTTAATCTGTAAAATATAGCAAGTTTTGTTGTAGGTCAAAGAAGAAGTCTAGAAGGAACACAACACACATCTATTTACTTAAAAAGAAACTATAAACATGTTTAGCTGCATGTGTTGCCTTAGTACTTAACCACATTTGAAGGAGTAACCTTTTGGTAATGCAATAGGGAACAGACTTGTAAACAGTAGTGTTCTTACAAAATCTTTATTGTTGGTAACGCCAGAGTCAGAAAGGATCCTGCTTTACTTTCCTGATCAAACTCAGTAGAAATGGGTCCCTCTTCGTCAGCTGAACAGATCTGGTTGATATGTCACTAAGACAAAAGATCTGCATGACATATCTGCATAAAAATGAGAGTTAACAAGAGAGAAATGCTCCTTGCAGTATTGTTCTGCCAGTGGCTTAATAATGAAATATGAGGTTCTAAATCTATTTCCTTTCAGTGACATTAGATTTATGTCGTTTACAAGTTAAGAAGTTTTGGATTTTTTAATACATTAATTTAAATGTATTTACTTTGCAAGTCAAAATTATTATCTGCATTGTTTAACATTTTTATTAGGTTAGCTATTGCTGCTAATGTTTTAGGTGTGTCTGAATTATCTACGCTGATTTGGCACATAGATCTGGCATTGAGAGCTGCCAGTTATCAAGTTACCACATGTATCCCAACATTAATCGCTGCTGCCAGGAATTTATACTGCCAAGAAAATATTTTTATTTTTTGCAGTTACTACAGTATTTAATCCCGTGAGAAGAAACACCCTAGTGAGCTGATCTGTAAATGCCTCAACATAGGGACTGCCATTTTCATTAGACAGTAGATAACAAGAAATATTCGGTCATCAGAAATAATGAACATGCTTTCCTTTAACATACTAATACAGCTAGGTTCACAGCCATATCTTCATAGAAATAGTTGATGTAGCAGAAAAAAATTAGTTAAGACAATGTGTTGCCTAAAATTATGTTACCACTTCAAGTGGACACCAGATACAGGCCATTAATATGAATAGCTTTAGCATTACTTCTGTATTACCTCACAGTAAATGTAACTAATGTTATAATGAATTACATATCAGAGCAATAGAAGCAAGCATTTCTGCTGTCTTTCTTGCTGTTCTGTAATACACTGCACATAGCAGATGGAAGTATGAGGTTGAGAAGGTTTCTGCTTAATTGTGAATTTGTGATTAGCGAAAAATGAAGAACAGCTTTGTAGGAATACTGGCTCTGTACATTTCTACCTTGAAAATCTTCTCGTAACACTGTTTAAGTTGAGGATAGTCACACTATTGCACAAGCTAATATTTTATCTGTATAAAAAAACTCCAGAATCTCCAATTGTGACTCCAAAGATAGTTTTCCTTCCTTTCCAACTAGATATGATGTAGGGATTATTTTGCATGCATCCAAACAAAGCACCTACATTACAAATATTCTGTGAATCAACCTGTTTGAAAGCCTTTAGTTTTAAGATTATCAGGCTGAGAAGCCTAACAAATGACAATACACGTGTCACAGTTTTTGAAAGCACACACACACCTCAGAGATTTCACATCTCTTACCCAATCATTCCAGTTGCCTTTTGGGTTCTTGTTAATGATAGGTTGCAGGCGTTTCAGAAGAGTTTGGCAAGCATCCTGGTTGTGGAGAGAAGTTAGAAGAAAGCAACACAAAATTAACAAACATAAATTCAACAAATAAAGTACTACTCATGATACGTTCTAGTTATTGCTTAGTTAATATATCCTTTATTGTAGTTCAGAAAAAGTGTGGCAGGAGTTGTCATTTTAACTGTGTAAGAACAAACCTTATAAAGGCTTGAGTTAAAAGGGCTGGTATCAGTACTAGTAAGTAGATTTAGAACAGGAATAAAATACTGAACTTGTATAGGACTAGTTTGCTTCTGTCTGAAAAAGTAAGGGGTTGGTCAAATGAAAGCCTTTTGAAGGAAAGCTCATATCATATTCTGAAATTTCATTAGCACCATTACTGAGATATTATATTATTACATAATGATTAGTATCTTTTTCTTGGCAATCTTTAGTGATAATCTCAAACAATTTCCATGGAATTACTAATACCTAAAGTTTGGCAGGCATTAAATACCACGAGGAACAAAGTGCTTTGTTAAGTGAAACACTTCACCTTCACAGCCATGCCGTTGACATCTGTCCCGGCAGATCCTACTGAAGCACACGCATTAGGAACAGTAGTTGTGCTTGTTTCACAGAAGTGAATATATGACATTGGGATGTTTAATTCTCGACTAGCAACCTGTTTCAGGAAGCAGAACATATTCTTCAATTCAGAAACATTACAAACATTTCAGCTACTCCCCAGTACTTGCTAGAAATCAGTAGTACTAGGAAATAAACTGTTTTAAGTTCTCTTCTAACCTGCAGCTGTAGTCATTCTGCTGAGTCTGTCAGTACAAAGAGACAGAAAAGGACAATGTTTTAGGTGTACTGAAACTCTGGATTGGGATTCTGGAGTCCAACACTCAGATCCTGATTTTTCTGATTACATCCTCTATGACTGAGGATAAATTATGCACGCCAAGATCCCAAGCTTTCATCAGCTTACTAATTATCTTCAGAGATTATGTCCCAATTATTCCAATTACCCAGTAAACAAAGATGATGGTGGTAATATCACCTCTTTGGACAATATAGTAATCTGATTACTGTTTTTTTTTTGTTATACAATAGGGATTATAGAACTTTCCCCAAATGATCAAAAGATCTTACTTCTAATAAGGGTCCTCACATATCACTGGAAGAATAATCAATGTAGTTTCTCTATCTTTTTTATTTCTGCCATCCCTATCACCTAGCTTTCCAACTCTATCAATTCAAAGCAGCAGGGACAATGATAATGAAGAAACTGTTAATCTGGTATACTAAACATGTAAGAAGAAAAATTTCCCACTGTGTATTACAGGCAAGCATAAGTTAATGGATCATTTATTACCTGGATCATTTTTGTATGAATACCCTGTCCCAATTCAATTCCACCATGTGTCAAAAGCACAGACCCATCTGTATAAATATGAACCAGAGCAGCTGCCTAAAAGAAAAATAAAATTATTTAAGTGAGAAGTTGTTTTATAAGTTAATGGATCAAAAAAAGAAAGGAGTTTTACACTTAATGCTTTTGAACAGAAGGTGACATTTTGAATGCAATAATAAGCTTCACAAGAAAACGATAGAAATCCTTGGAGGACTGCTTTTTGCTATTGCTAGACCCTGAAATAAAGCCAGACTTAGCAATAGAATCTCAATATTTTCAAAAAAAAGCTGTAAGAACCTCTGTCATTAGTGGTTCTAACTGATAACTGAGTTCCTTTGGACACAGGAGTTTTGACTGGCTGCCAGTGCTAGACACAGCAGGAAGGCACTGAATGAGATTTTCCTCATGGATTCAGTGGGAAGTAGTGCTTTAGACTACGAAGGTTCTGTACAGGGACAGACCAGTTTAATATGATACAATGAAAACAGATGACTAATTTTCTACTGATGCCATTCATTCTTAAAAGTATTGAACACCACTGTGAAACAAATATACTGACCAAAAATACTGCTGACCTCCTTTTCTTCCTTGAATTCACTCTTTGACGACTTCAGAGGGTTAAGTCTAAGAAAAACCTCCCATATTAACCCATGGTCAGAAAGAGTAATTGTAATCATTCCTAAAATACTCTTGATCGGTCCTTTATCTATATCACATCCTTAGAGACAAAGCTGACTTTTAAGTATGCAGACTTTACGCTGCCTGGGTCCTGAAGACCAAACAACTGTGATCTCAGCTTGCAGACAGCTGGAAGCTAGCACAGTCTCCCAGCAACAACTATTAGGAGAACCATACCTTTCCAGAAGTTGAAATATAACACTTCTTTTTATTATTTCATACTATAAGGTAGAGTAACTATAATCTACTACAAGTGAAAAGTTTAGCTCATTTATTCTTTAGAAAAACTAACCTGAGAAAGGTAACGTGAGCCTAGTCCAAATGGAAACTTCATTGGAACAATGGCAATCCCTTTTTTCTTCCAGTAATTTTGTTTGTTAAATTCCTCGATAGCTGTTCTCCTACTGTAGTATGCAGATTTCTCCATACATTCATTCCAACACCGCATTAAGTTTTGTGGATCAAGTTTTTGTTTGAAGTGTGTTTGCTCATCCTCCTTATACATATTTATTTCCCTAACCTGAAACAATAAAATTAGCAGACACCACAACCACATTAAAGTTAGACTGACTCTATGGGAGAACTAGTAGACAACTAGTCTTAGTTTATTATCTATTTTTCGAACAATTACCAGTTTAGTTCAGTTTTAAAGAACATGCTACTCTTCAATCATCAGACATCATTAAAAAGAAAGAAATTGTATCACAAATCATGTTGAACTTAGAAAAGATTTGTTCAAACATTGGAGCTAATCCAAATAATTTTAACTTCATAGATTTCATTTCAGGAGAGAAGATGTCTTTGTATTCTCACTTTTTCTGGTGATAAACCTGTTTGCTCTGCAACTTCAGTTATCCAAGTTTCTGTCACCAGACCTGACTGAGGAAAACCAAATCCTCGGAATGCTGTGTTTGATGGCAAGTTTGTCTTGCATGCATAAGCCCAGCATCTCAAGTTGGGAATCTTATATGCATTATCCATTTTTAATAAGGATACTTCTGCTACCTGAAGTGGGGAACAAAAAAACAGAGTCAAATTTCAGAACAGTAATTCTTTCAGATTCACATTTAAATCTTCCTCATCTCATTGAAGACCTTCAGTTTTCTGACAATCATTAGGCACACATACAAATCTTTTCAGTCATTTCTCAAGCAGTGTGATATTAATTTCAGTTCTTTTCACCTGATATTCACAGAAAACACATGACATTACTAGTAGTTGAGTGCCAGTAGCTAGTCAGTAGTTAAAGATATAACTAATTATTCACTTTAAGATTGGTTTTGCTTCTGCTTCAATATCAAAAGCCATACAGAACTAAAAAATAGGTGGAACAGATTTCAAGCAACAGAAGCTGTGAAAGGAACTGATGAAAGAATTCTGAATTATCTTGTCCTGTCAAAATGTACAGTTAAGGTTTGGTTCCAGTAGAAAACCTATGTACTGCAGTCTTCTGGTTCTTATGTAATATTTGTTGGTGGTGGTTTGTTTGTTTTTTAGAGGTTTTACGTGACACAAAAACACAAGAAAAGCAAAATCCTATAGTAGTTATCTCTAGTTAGAATTTGGTACTCAATATCAAAATAAATAAGCCAAATTTTTTTAATGTTTCACGGTCAGGCCATTGGCTCTCTTCAGTGTTAAGCAGATTTCTCAGAATGGTAAATTTAACCTTAAATTCCTACAATTTCTACTGTGCTTTAAAGAATAAACTTCAAAGCATTTCTGTATATAAGCAATCAAAGGGTACTGCTGTACTAACTATGCATATGGATAATGCCATACAATGCTACATTTTCAATTGGGAGATGTAAGTTGAACTGTTATTTGTGGGATAAAAACAGAGGGCATATTTTTCTTGTTACAATCACAACTTCTATGGACTTAGAGAAAGTGTGTGCTTGAAGTTCAACCATCTTAAGAGGGTTATTGATGAACCAGAGTTATACAGTTATCTAGTACATATAGTTATACTACAATGCTAAATTATGCTCAAGTTTCTTCCTAGAAATGTCTGTTTTAATCTTGATGCTTTGAACATGAGTTACTCTGCTAAGCCAGTTCAATTTTCAGAAAGAGACTGGCAACAATAGTATGAGCAATTGCACTGACAGATTTCACTGCACAGAAAATACCTTTAGGCAGGACAGTAGCCCATATAGGCAGTCACCTCAAAAAATGTTTCACTTACAGTTAGAATAACCAAGCACAAATAGCTAGCACTATTTTGTATTTTGTAGACCTATTAAGTAAGTTACGTAGCACAGTAACTGCAGACCTGGAACAGAAATGCACAGAGCTAGTAACAGAACAATCATCACTATGTTTATATTCTGAAGGCTAGGGAAGATTTGCTCAGCTTTGCAGACACAAAGCTTTATAGGCACAAATGTAGATACTACATATTTTTAAATGAACACATTGTGGACATGTTTGCAATGGGAAAACAAGCCTAAGAGCCCATGCATGAAGTGAATGTGTAGAAAAAAATCAAGAAGTTGACATAACTATACAAGGAAAGGTAAACTGCTAGCGTAGATTTTTCCAGTAACAACACAGACCTTACACCAAATGACTATAAGACTAACATGATACCTGTGCAAGTGAGTTTGACATTCATCATTTTCCAGTTAATGATTTCTCCATGTTATAAGGTTTGTCAGATTATAAAATCCTTACCAGGACAGATTCATCAGGGGTGCATCCTCCATTAACATAATATTTGGCATCTACAGCTTGGATCCTACCATCATTCATGAAGCCAACCTACAATGAATCACCAATTACCTTAGATTTTTGACATCCACTTATTTATTTACTGTTTGTATATTTTGCAAATGAATCTGAGCCACATAATGAGGCTCGTACTGCAACATTGATTTCTGAGTAGTAAAAGGACAACAAAGAAAAAGCATAGATACAGGAAACAAGAAGCCTATTGGTAAAGGAAGAAGCAGGGAACTCCAGCGTTTTTTTGTGTGTTGCCACACAGATGGTTGAAGTGTCATCTAGGAATGCCCACAGGAGGCAAATTCCTTTCTAACTATTAGAATAGAAGGCAGATGCAGTATGACAGTTGCTTATGTTAATGATTTCAGCTGTTACCATTAATGATAGTTGGTGAGTTCTCAGCATGAGCTACAAATCTTTCTCATCTTCAGGGATGCATCTTAGACAACTCCTGCTTTATCTATGTATGCGATATTGAAATGTAGACAGAATTTTCCCTAATAAACTGTTCTGAATAATAGCACTGTACGCACAAGAAAGATAGAAATTTCCTCCAGACTGACTTTTCATGCATCACACTGTTTCTATGAAAAAAACAGCTGCTCCTTTGTGTGAACTTAACTGCATGTAGGGTTTAAAAAAAACCTACTGAAGTCTGAGCTAGCCTGCCTTCCAGGTCCCAGGAAGAAAGACAGAAAAAGATAAAAAAGGAAATAAATGAACTAGAATCAAAGCAAAACTCTGCAGAGATAGAGGCAGAAGCAGGTTGTAAAGCAACTTTACCTCTTTATTTCCTGGCTAGTAGTTTGTTTTTAAATCGGTCATTATTATTCTAATTAATAGAAAAGGTATTAACCAGTAACACTGAACTCTTTATTCAAGGAATACAAGCAGGTGTTTTTTCACCAAATTCTTGAGGTACTCACTTTATATTTGCCAATAAAAGGATGTCGGCCACCAGTGATTAACATATCATCTCCCCGGCTCAGAATAAGACGGACTGCTCTGCTAGTTCTAAATCAACAAAAGAAAAGTAAGAACTTCAGATAAACTAAGAGATATTATTAATGGTATTAGTGTATTCTATTAATTAGAAATCCAGAACTAGCAATCCATAGAAGTATGAACTGAACTTTAGTATAAACTGAATTTTAATAGGCTTAAATACACGCATAATGCATTTCCAGAGTTCATTTTCTTTTGCGGCTACAATCATGTCAGAATTTTTTATCTCACCTCTTGAAAGTTAATGAAATTTCAATTTTACAATTAAATTGTGTTATGTGTGCTAAGAGAAGTTCCATTCATGAACTCTTCCACTGTCACAGTAGGATCCAGTTCACTTCTGCCTGGTTAATGTCATGGTTTGAATGCATATACAAAGCTTCAGGGTTTAGGGACTGGTCTTTTTGAAATGGTCAATCATTTCAAGGTTACTTCTAACTTATACTTAAGTTAACTTATACTACTTACAATTTCTTCAAGTCCCTTCAACTCAGATGAGACTGAAGCTGCTTACTTAAGCAGTCTAATCAAGTAAACAAATAAATGACTGAAAAGTCTCACAAAATGTATACAGTCAGGATTTTAGGACTTTTTGGCTAGCAACTTTGAGAAAGGAAAAGGCATTTTAGACAAGATGTAAAACTTGGTTCACACAATTTTCTCTTCATATTCCAATAAACACACATCATACTCACTTGTTTGCTGCCACTGAAGCAACTGATGCCAGTAAACCAGCTTTCAGGAGTTTCCCACCAAAAGCTCCACCAACTCGTTTAACATGGCACATGATTCTGTTTGCTGGAACACCTAAACTTGCAGCTACCATCTCCTGTAGAAACAGTTCTACACCAGTATCAGGGCTGGCTTTTAGCTTGAAAGTTAGCATTTGAATTAAGAACCTTCATAGAGAATGGCTATGAAGATGTCTTGTTTGTCTGTTTTTAAACCAGTTTGCAAGATTTTTTCCTTTTCCTCAACTTAAAAAGCAAGCAAAAGAGAACAAGAAGCACTCAGCCATGTTTTCATTCAAAATGTCTGCCATGGAGACTGTAAAAGGTCATGGATGGAAGAATATGTGTATCAAAAAGTAAATAATTTATGTATGAAAAACTGAGAAGTTTCATGTACAACAAGAAGTCATTAGAATATAGCTAACATTTTTATTAACAAAAGCATTAGGATGATTTTAACTTTTAATTAAAATAGAAGTTTTGTTTTCAATAAATGAAAGCCTTGCTAATATCAGGTATGTTCTTGCTTCGATTCTGTAATATTCATCATTTTCTCAAGGTTCCTCATGCTTCTTGGCTCTTGTCAACATGGTAATGGAAACTGAAAAGCCCGGTTGAACTGTGTTGGGTGTTGAACACAAAATGCCAGCGTTTGTTGTGAAATAGTATCAGTTTCATGCATCGTAGCCATTGCTATGGAGACCATATGTTGCATCAGAATTTACTTTACCATTATGCCATAGAGCAGCAGTCTTCCCTACAGCTAATAAGAGTTGCTCTGTCCTCCAGCACAATGACTGCAGGGTGCTGATTACTCCTCACCTCAACAGAAGCTAATGGAGAAACTCCATGGGGAGTTTCCCACAAGCACATTAGTTGGGCAAGATATTTGTTCAAAGTAGAATAAGAGACATTTACTTCCTCCTTATCAGCACACAGTGGTCAGTGTACATCAGGATACAGCAGTACTACAAAGCAGATCCCATTGGATAATCCAGATGTGAAAATTCACATTCCCACTGGTTCTAAACTGCTAAGATGGATTTGTAAACCACACTCAAAGAGCCCTATTGTCACAAGTTCAACAACTTTCCTCTGAGAATACTCTGTATTACCTGGATAAATGCTGGATGCTGTGTTGAAACAAACACATCCATTTCTTTATCCTCTCCTTTCGGAATAACAAGCACACTCTGAGTCTCCATATAAAAGTGTTCCTGTCCCCCAATGTGAATCTCCCCTGATCCAAAGAAAAAAACACAACTATTACTGAAAGAAAAGGACAGGAAAAAATACTGCCCATCATCGTGCAAATCCTGGTAGTCAGTGTCAAATCTTCTGATGCATCTTGTACAAAAGGAGCAACATTTCAAATAAAAACAGGTCAAACTCTTCATAGGTTTAAACTGGTCTTCTTCCATTGACATCAACAGAACTTGATTGATAGCATAGAAATATTGCCTACAAATGTTGGCAATATTAAATAAAATAGAGATCAATTAATCAAAGCATAGACATATTGAAGGCCATCAAGAAGATAAAGGCATTAGAGAACAGAATGTTATAATAAGAGGCTGAGAAAACTGAATTTACTTGTCCATTAGAAGAAAAAGTTTAAGGGAAAATTTTACTGTTGTCTGTAACTACCTAATGAGAGGGAGTAGAGAAGACAGAACAAGATTGTTCTCAGATGTGTGAAAGGAAAGGAGGGTCAATGAACACAAGAAACTACAACTTGAGATACGGTACAACAAAAAAGTCACCATGAAGGTGGTCAAACACTGAAAGAGGCACTTGTAGAGGTCATGGAATCTCCATCCTGGAAGATTTTCAAAACTTGGTTGGACATGGACCTGAGACTCCTGCTCTAACTGGAACAGTTTGAGAGATAGGTTGGATTAGACAACACCCTTTCAACGTAAATTAGTCTGTGATTCTATCTGAAGGGAAGAAGACGCAGAAAACTTGAGTGAAGCAGGACCTCAAATCTACTAGATTTTATCACAGTTTCATTCAAGAAAGACAAGAGCCTTCTCAGGCTTTATGGCCACATATAACACCACTGAAAAAAAAGTCAAATTGGCACTTGAGGAACAAACAGGGAAGACCAAATACTGACAACAACTTGTTATCAAACATATTTCTGCAATGTACCTTCAAGTGTATGATCAACAGTATCAAATGCCTCATCAACATTTCCATGTTCTAATTTTCTTTTTGGCTCAAAGAATGAGTTGTGCTTTATAGCATCCTGCAGTAGAGAAAAACAGAAACAGTTATTTAGTGTATTTTGAAAGTTCTCAGTTTGTCATGGCATTTTACTCTCAAGAAGAATATCCTTCTCTTCAGAGACACAAAATTTGCTGACCATTAAAAAGAAATTACTTCTATTTTTATATCAGAATGACTATTCTGTTACACTCCATACACATTAAGTAAACGAGTCATAAAGTGATTGACAGAACTAATATTAGTTCCCTGCGAACATGTCCTTTGCTCCTTACTTCCACCTATCTCTGTGAGTTCCACATCACATTTCCAAGATTTTTCTCACATATTCCTCCACCAGTTCCTACATCTCCAGCCTAGCTTTGTCAGCTTTCTAACTAGACAACAGATAGAAAGTGCTACAAATAATCAGGAATTAATTGTTCAGCCAACATACATATCCTGGCTGTCAAGTCAATGGCTACCAAAAGAATTAGAAATAACCACAGTGCTCATTACTTTTTCCATACTTAGAACAATACAAAAAATTCTTCTTTCCTACTCTTATGTTTATTATTACAAAACTTGTGAGACACTAATACTTTTGAGACTATCATCCATACATTACAAGTGGCCAGAATAAGTAAAAAGTTTCAGAAGTTATAAAGTTACTGTCAGACTAGTTAATTGGATGATCAGTTTCACCTTCGTTGCTTAGAAAAACATGCTAAAAAACCAAGTGAGGAACACAGGCTTCTGCTTCCATTATCTAAATAGATAAACAGTGAAAAAGCAAGAGAAGAGAAGAGGTTAGTACCTCAACTGTTAAGATCACAGGTTCCAGCACTTCATACTCAATCTTCACTTTTGCAGCAGCTTGTTTGGCATGAGCATATGAATCTGCAGCTACAGCACAGATGATCTGACCCACACAAATTACCTATAAAATACATATCATATAGTTGAACAGTGGATTTAAATTACTCCTGAAATTCTTCTTTCACATAACAACTATCAATGTTTCCTCTTTTTGAATTTTGTTTTGACTTAGGACTTTGTATTTTTAGATCATTCATGAAGCTAACAAATTATAAGAAAGACTAGTATAGTTGGGGAACCAAGAAAGAGAACGTTCTCAAAAATCGGCAAGTGATTTGGTAGTCTAAGTGAAATACACCCTCCCAACAACTCAGATGATTTTTTGGGATTTAATGTGTGTTCCTTTGATTTACACATACTTCTCTTGGCAAATTATAACACACATCAGCTGTTGTAAATTACAAAAAAGGAGCAGGGAAATATAAGAACTTGTCACACTAATCCCCACTGGTCCCACTCTTTTCTACCCATGGTTGCAGCTGCACCTTGAGTATGATGTACAACTTCGGGTGACAAAACATAAAGGACAAAACTATTACAGTGCATTCAAAGGAGAGCAAACAAAATGGTGAAAGGTCTAGATGGGAAAACTTAAGAGGAGCAGTTCAGGTCACTTGGTTTCTTCAGTCTAGAGAAGGTGAGAATGAGGGGAGACCTTGTCATGAGCTATAGCTTCTTTATGAGGGGCAGCAGAGGGGCAGGGACAATCTTCTCTTTGGTGACAGCAACAGGACCCAAGGGAATGGCATGGACCGGCATGAGGGAAGGTTCAGGCTGGGTCTTAGGAAAATGTTCTGCAGCAAGAGGGCATTCAGGTTCTGGAACAGGCTCCCCAGGGCTGTGGTTACAGCACTAAGCCTGCTGGAGTTCGAGAAACATTTGGACAACACTTGAGTTATGATTTAATTTTTAGGTAATCTTCCGTAGAGCCACAGACTTGATAGCTCCCTTCCAACTCTAGACATTCTTTGAATCTGTGCCATATGTCTGACATGATTCCCTGATATAACACACTTAGACAGAAGTTCAGGAGTCAGCAGGCAAAATTTCATCATAAAGACCTGAAGAGAAAATGGTAGAAATTAAGAAAATAATTAACAAAATAAAAAAAAGATTGTTTTCAAACCTTGTCTCTTGCAAATATAATCTCTGGATCATCAGAGTAGTGAAACTCATTCGTAGCTGGTACATCATCAGCTGTTATGATGTCAAACACACCTGGTTCCTTCAGAGCCTCTGAGGTTTCTACAGTTCTAATTGTTAGATGGAAAGATAGAAATGTAATTCATTAGCTCTATAGAGTAGCACATAGGGAGTGAACACAATCAGACACGTATTTCTTGTACAGTCAGAATCTGCACATACCGTCAGAATCATACATGTTTTTTTCTTCTGTCCCTGGTATGCAAAGAAATGATCAAAGGGAATTAAAAATTCTAGTAACCTGCTGCAATTCTAGAAAATGCTCTAAACATTTCAGGATAATTATCTGCCTGTTAGGTTGCCTAAACTATATTGATTTCATAAAAATCTGCATAATTGCAACTCATTAAGACTTTACAGCCTACACAAATATCAAACATACCAATAAACACTCTACAAATTGAGAGTTCATGTAAAGAATTATGACAGAATTGACAAGACTGGTAAAAATGGAGACTAAATGAAAACATATGGGTGTGGGGAGACCAGAAAAAATATGCAGAAGGTCTGTAAGAACAGAATGTTTACAGCATCTATTTTAGCAGGTCATCAAGATCCCAACATATCTACAAGCACCTTACCTGGATAGGCAAATCAAAAAACAAAATTGAGTGAATAAATCCTACTGACCCCTACAGAGTTAGGGGGTAGAAGGGATGTCAGCTCTTTAGACGGTACCAAAAGGAACATATCCAAACCCAGCATTCTATCACCAACCCAAGAATAAGCCAGGATGTATGACAAAGACTCTAGCTAGCAACTCCAGTCCTCTGTCATCACAAGTAATCTTGACCAGAGTACACGGATACAAGTCTTGATGCTTGAATGTTGGGCATACAACATGTGCATGTGAATTTTTGTACCTTAATTATGGAAAAAACTGTTCTTATATATCAGTACTAAAGTGTAAGTGAAAATAGTTTCCTTTCAAAATTAGATCATCTTCCCACCTTGCTCTCTTACAAGACTTTGCATGAGTGTTACTACCTTGCTGCAATGTTGCAATGTTATTCCCTGTATCTCTTTTTTCATAATAGAGTTGAGATTTCAAAGCTATTTTCATGAATGTTTAAGTGCCTCTTTGCATTGCACAGCTCAGCACTACATAGGATGTACCTAGGTAAGGTGTCAATACTCTGGCTCACTAAATAGGAATAGTTCAACTTCTGTAGGATAGTAATATGAAACAATATATGTACATCCAGACAGAGCCTTCTACTAGAGTGACAATAGGGGGCCTACAGGAAAGTTGGAGAGGAAATTCTTATAAGGGCATGTAGCAACAGGACAAGAAGAAATGGCTTTAAACTGGAAGAGGGTAGATTTAGACTAGATATTAGGAAGAAATTCTTTACTGTGAGGGTGATGTGACACTGGAACATGTTGCCCAGTGAGGCTGTGAATGTCCCCTCCATGGAAGCATTCAAGGCCAGGCTGGATGGGGCTGTGAGCAACCTGGTCTGGTGGAGGTGTCCCTGCCTACAGCAGGGGGGGTTGGAACTAGGTCATCTTAAGGTCCCTTTCAATCCTAACTATTCTATGATCGATTCAGTGATAAAATTGCTTCCATCTGTGGGTATCAAATGTGTTATTCTGTATATACATAGTTCAACTTTATTACTGTTATAAAAACATCAGACTTCATAATAACACTTTCTTCAGATTCACTTGGAACACTTACACAATCTTAGCATGAGCTCTGGAACTAGTGACAACAGCCAGGAAGAGTTCCCCATCCACAGAAGGAATATCGTCAATGTAAACTGCTTCACCAGTGGCATGCTTAATTCCAGACTGGTGCATAATAGGCCGTCCCACAGGATCTTGGGGCGACTGACTCAGTGCTACATCCTGTACCATCAAAAACAACCCCCAAAACAGTTAAAAAAAATAATGCCACGTTAAATTAATTAGAAAACCAGATAAAAAAATAACTGTATTATCATCTCCAGTTTCTATATTGAAAACAGATGCAGAACTAGACTAAGGTTTTCTCCAATCGCTTTTCCCAAGGAGTCTTCTAAGAACCTCGGACAAGTTCATCTAAACGTCTGTTTTCCATAATCACTTACATCAGTCACACAAAGTGCAGCCATTTTTTTCAAAGGCCAGTTTTCTCCCTTACTGATTGGTATCTTGTGGCTCTGATAATTTTTTGAATTATTCTCACATGTTTCTGTTCTGTATTCTACCAGTCTGTGCTGTACTAATTTCAACAATTTTCAATGGTTTGTAGGATTTATCTTTCTCGGTGAAAGACTGTAATCAGTGTAAATCAGACAGAAAGTGTTTAAATGGTTCCTTCTCAATTTTATTCCCTTACAACAGTATCTGAATGTCAGTCATGCCTTATTAACCTTATTTTTCTAGGTTACACTGAAAGTTAATTTAGCATTGCTAGATAATTCTGCCACATCAACTAGTTGTTGCCCACTTCCAAACCAGTTCTCCAGTTTCTGGGTCAGTGATCACAATTTCTCATTTTCTGCATTCAGAGATAGTGATTTGCTCAGGTCCCAGAGTTTTTTTTCTCCTACGGCCTCCAGCACAGAAGTGTTCTCACTACGCATTCCCACTCTTGCACTTTCTGGTACATTCTCTGCTATTAGTCCAAAGACATTTTTCACTTGACTGACTAAAGTTCCTCAAATGGTTGTCTCAGCAAATACATTCAAACTTTATCTCATTTTTATCTTTCAAGACATGTATTATTTTTTTCCCTAATTTAAAAATAAATAATGAAGAAGTCTGGGTAGAAGATAAGAATTTGCAAAAGTTAAATAGAAATGTAAAGTGATAAACTAACCCAGATATTCTGGGTTTCTATATCTTCTGTGTTCCTCAGTGATGGCTGATCAGAAAAATAAATTGTGTCAATTTCTGTTGTTTAGTCACTCTCCTGCAGCTCAGGAATAAATTGTAGAAAGACAAAGAAAACTAATTTCCTTAACCCTGGATCTTTTGTTAATTTTGTACTGCCCTTACTTTTAAGGTAAGTCTGCAAAAGCTGTAGATAATGACTTAAACAAATTTGAAGTATTTAAAACTGACAAGTTATTTTAAGAAATATCTAAAATTGAAACAAAAATGTTTCCCGAGATTTCATTTGAATTTTCCTTAGGTTTCTAAAAACTTAATTTTTTTTTAATCTGCATTCTTATTAATGACATGAAAAGATCAAAACCCTTTTCCTTGCCGGATTTCCAATCCAGATACCGTCCCGAAGTCCCCAGAGCTCAGAAAATCTAAGATCTATTCTCTGCTGCCATCTACTGCTGACTTACCGTTTAGCACTCTGAACAGATAGCTAACACAAACTTCATCTTGATTCCTAAATTTACACTGAGCCTTCTTACAGACTAGGAAAAGTGCAACTTGAGACAAAAATGTTACTGTATCCTTGGACTTGTCAATGTTTTTTATTTTTCCCTAAGATTTTTCAAATTAGGTTAAACACAGCCAAGTACCAGCTTTAAGTGGGCTGACAATAGGGTTTATACTTATAATTTATCTTTGGTGAGCTGTTTATAATTCAGTATATCCACAAGACAAAGTTTTTATAATTTACATACACTTAAAATCAAGCACTCAGTGCCTGTTGCTCTCAGTCCTTAGGAAAATTTATATGTGTTCTATAGTAAGCAAGAATGTTTACTTTTTACCAAGTCTCACAAAGCACAGAACAATCTTAGAATGAAAGCACTTGCCTCGTATATTTGTATACTCTGGGGCATTTTGGTTCGGAAGTCTTCTAGAACACTCTCATATTCCATAGGTATCCCTGGATAGCGACAAGGGTCCTGAAAAGGAAGTAAAGTACTATTAAAGCTCACATTTTAAATAGTAAAGCTAACAAAAATCACCAAATTCAAGCTCTTTTACCAAAAATTCTTTCAAGATTCCCACAGTTTAGGCTCTAAAATGACAATCTGAAAAGAATTCATAGATCTAAGATTTCACTGAAGTATATTTATATGTGTGTTTAAAGTAAGCTACATAAAGTAGAGACAGTCTTAAGAGATTTGTTCTGAGATCTGATCAAAAGCAGCATAAAATAACTCCTGGTAATAGTAAATATAGTAAATTATCTAAGTAACGGAAATAGAGACAGTAGTTTAAGGTAATATAGAAAAGAAAGGCAAAAGGGATGTTTTTCCTCAGAGCAGATTTTAGACAAAAATAAATAAATCATGGCTAGAATGTACTGGGCCAGTGAAATTTTAGAGTCCACTTCTCCCATTCAACAACTCAAACAAGAAGGAGGGTTGGTTTAACACAAATAGCAGTTTTCCAAAGACTTTATTTTTGTTTTGTTTTTGTTTTTGACTACAAACAGATGGAGTAAGAAGACTTCATGCATGCTTCCCTTGGATCTGAGATCTTAATATTGATATACTTCTGCATTATCCTTCCTAATTGTTTGTTTGTTTGTTTTACAAGGCAAAAATATTTGGGCATCTAAATGTTAAGTAGGCAGCTCTCCATAAATCTCTTTAGGATTTAAGTCCTTACATTTTTTTCAGTAGATCTAAATCCTAAAATAAAATATTTAGCATACTGTACAAACTGTAAACATAAACATACAGAAAGAAACCCCTCCATTTGACTGAAAAAAGGAAACACAGATAATCAATTTACCATTGTCTTCAATGACTGCAATACTTCCAGAAAAAATCTGTAGAAGAAACTAACTATCAATGTTTTTTTGTATTCTACTTTTCCATCCCAGACTGACTCTGGGAGAGCTATTTCTTTGAGGATTAGCCTGGAAGCTTCATCCAACATCTGTTCATTCCAGTATCTGTCAGAAGGAATAATACAAATATCATCAGACTAGGGCTGATAAATAAGTAAATAAATAAAGATAAAAAATAAAAAGAAAAGAAAAAAAGAAAGTAAATAAACACCTATATATATCAGTAATGTCTTTGTACCATTTTGCTTACAATGAAACCAAAATATTGATTTTAATGATGGCCTTCGATTTTGAAAACAGCGTTGGTCAACATCACTCATATAAGTGAGGTATCTTAAGTCAATGAAATTGAGTCCTATGCCAGAAGAAAGTTGACTCAACACTTACCAATTATCATTACCCCAGAGATACTGCTCCATATTTAGAGAAAAGAAAATGACAATATTGTTGCAAGCTAGAGATGCTTTCAAGGGATCTGGTGAATGCTCAATTGTTGTTTCACATTTTCTGATAAGGCTTTATTTGAGTACCTCAAACACATTTAATTCTATATAGTTACACAATGTTAGATGTCAGAATATAAATATGTTAGAATAAATTTAAGCACATAAAGCATCCAAAAAAAAAAATAAATCAAACAAAGGAATTTTAACTAGCACAGCAGTTGTCTATTAATTGCTAGAATAGTCCAGTGGAGATTCATTTAGATAAATGGTTTTATGCTACTTGAATTATTTGTAGATTTTGCTCCCTAAGCAGCCTTGGAAAGATGCGGCAAATAGGGATAGAATGTCAGGAATCAACTTCAGAAATTATTATGATCTTATGGATGAAGAGAAATTGAAAAGGTTAAGGTTTGACACATCTGAAATTCTCACTTCTTGTATCTATTAGAACCATATTCAAGAACACTGAAGTTATAATCAAGTCAACAGAACCCAGCATCATTTCCCAATGCTTTGGTCCAGGTACAGAGCTGACTGTATATACCTCAACTACCTATTTTGCTTCTCCTATCTTACATCCCTCTGCAGGCCTCACACTTGAGTGGATTCCAAAACACAAAAATCGTGGAATGTCATCATTCTGAAAATGACTTGACCAGGTCATTCACTTGAACATACATTTCATCAGCCACGCAAGTACCATTCATGTTCCAAGGAAAAACAACCAAGTTCTCAAAATCCCTTTATTCTGCGATGTAGAAAACACTGAAGAATTTTACCTTCCAATAAGTGTCCGACAAGTTTGCTTTGCACAGATTGTTGTTGAGGCAGTACCTCCATAGAAAATGCTTAAATCCTTAATTTTGTCTGTACCTTCTTCAAAAAGGACTCTCATTCCAGCACTAATTATTGGGAGAGCATTTTCTCTTCTTGGTGCTTGTCTAAATGCATAGACATACTCTCCCTGTACAAGATCAGACAGAAATGAATAACCTGCAGACATGTAAGCATCTGGAAGCAGAACATACTTTGGCACTGCAAGAAGCAAAAGAATAAAAACAGGGAGCACAGATTCAACACCCCGAACATTTAATATCATACACCTCTTTCTGTTGATTTCAGTAGCTTTATCTGACTGATTTTCTACCAGCACCCTCTTGAACTTCTGTTGTCTATGCAGTTCAGATGTCTAAACTTTCTCATGTTAGTTGGAAAATAGGGATCTTGTAGAGGGGAAGAGGAGGAGAATGAGACCAAAAGCTTAAAGGTTCAAGGGACTGGCTAACTCAGGGAACATCACTTCTAATTCTCTTCTAAGATCCCATATCCACCATTGCAAACAACATCATTTTTTTATTATTATTCACTTCAGAAACGTTGTCAGAAGCACAGCACGTGTCCAATCTTAACTAATTTTAGGACAAATCCCTAAGAGGTGACAATTCTTATTTGTCTACTGCCAACCATATCACAGCTGAGCAGGCTGTGTTGATGAAGACTATGGCACCTTGCCCAAGAACCAAGTACTGTCATTAAATACTAGTTGCTGCTGCCCTCATCATTTTTGTCTAAATATCACACTCTATCACCAACAACTTGCTGAGTTGTTGTTTTTAGCTGAAACTGGGTGTTAGCATGACACTGACAGGATCAAATGTAAGGAATCCAGAAAGTAAGCTGTAATAGCATTACTTTAAACATAGGCATTATGCCCCACTACTGCTGCTTATCTACATCACTAAATCTTCATGAAGCGAATCTAAACATGCAAGTGACTTACCTTCCTAGAAAGGGGAATATGGACAGAGACTAAGACCTCTTCTGGCATAATAGCATTGTTACCAACTCCATCTGCAAAAATATCACTCAAAGGAATCCATCTCTTTCCTCCTAAAACAAAAATTAACCCAGAAGCTTTTGTACAATTGTGCTAAAAAGACACTCATTAAAAAGTCATAGTTGGCAGGAAGTATATGCAAATTTCATACGTAAACAACAACTGTAGAGTTTATATAACATCTTACCAGTGGTATATTCTATAAATATGAGTGCTCCATATTCCATAGTATCGTAATTCCAGAGTTCTAAAAAATGGAGAACTATCCCTGCTTCGTAATCTTCTCTACAATGCTACTGTTTCTCTTCCCCACTCCTGTCAACCTGTTCTAAATCTCTTTAGCTACTGTCATCACTACCTTTTCTGCTAAAGTAAAATCAGTAAGACTACTGAATGAGAGAGAACCGCTGTAAAAATGTAGAACTGACTTCTTTTTATTATCTATTTGACCCAACTCAAGGTTTTCTAGAATCAGATAATCTTCTGTGTCATTTTTAAGAGTTTCATGTATTAAAATTGCCCTCTTATATTCACATTTAGTCTGATACTGCAACACTGGTTGTTTCGCAGTAAAACTATTTTCCTCATGTCTTTTCATACTATGTATAATGACAACACAGCAGCCTATTCTCCCAAGAATATCATGTAGCATTCAAATTGCATTCCTAAAACACAACTACTGTAACAGTAAAGCTTTAATACAGAAACTTTATTTTTCAGAGTTTTGAATCTGAAAAGTAACACAGTTAAAAATACCAGCACTGGTGTTTCTGGAGTCTTGTATTTCATATAGAACACACTTTGTGTAGATATACAGTCCAATTCCTCTGAGAGCCTGTCAGGATATGGGAAGATGCATTTTCTCTTACACTGTAAACTAAGGTAAATAATAAGAATGAAGAGTGTTTCTGCAACCTCTTTTTCTTGAACAATCCACTTTTCCTAGGTTACACTGACTATCACTTGATGAAGAAGTACATTAAAAACCTGTGAAAATGTTGGGCTAACAGAAAGAGATGTCTTCTATTCTATTCATCACTCAAATAAGAAGGCATATCATTAGAGCTGTTGAATAAGGGGATGCAAATATTTGTGCTTTCACTCCTCAGAAGACATTCTGACATGTATTCTGACTTCCAGCAGTAAACTATGCAGGAAGAAATCATGGAAATTATCAGCATAATTTTTTTTGTGGATCTGTTCTGTTTGCACAGAAGCAAAACTATAAAGTATATTTATTTCAGCTCAGTCTAGATCAAGGGCAAAAAGAGATCTTAGAATCATAGAAACAAACAAGAAAGAACATAAGACATTTGGAAAGAAGGAGAGCATGCAGTTTCAAGGCACAAGACAGCTGATGCTTACCAATAATTTCATCACTCTTGTAATGATAAAGAGTGCACAGGGACATGAGCTAACAGAGGGAAGTATACAGTGATGGAAGGAAAACGATGAAATGGAAATGGAAGAAAAGTGCTGGACTTGCAGCTCCTGCATTGAAAGTTCATGTACAGAAAAAAAAGCTAGAGTTCCTGTCAAGGGCCAGGGCATAATTTTAAAGCTAGCACAAAGTACCAACTACAGAGAAAACTACCAGTGGAGTGGGCTACTCAAATAGTGAGGTTTTAGGGATGCTTTTGGTAACTCACTGCCCACAAAAGGACGTAAAATGCAGTTGGTCCAAATGCTCACCTTGACACGAGAATCTCTGATGTTCTTAAGTTTGTAAAATGCTTCTCTTCCTTAACAAACATGCAACAGCCATTATTACCCAACCTCATATCCCATACAGTATCATCCAGCACCTCCGGCACTAGTACAGAGAAAGGATCTCTCTTACCTCTGGAAGCCAGGTTAAGCATACAATTGCCAGCTGCCAGAATAGGATTCAAGTCTGAGGTTGATTTTCGACTCACAATGTTTCCACCTAATGACTTGGGGAAAAAAAAAAAAAAGTTATTTCTCTCCATCACCTTCACATTTTCATTATAACAACATACCATAATGATCATCCATATGCTTAGGTGCAACAAAAACTCTAAAAGATGAACTGAGAGAAAAACAACAGCTAAAAAATTTAAAATTCAAGTTTTACATGTGGTCAGAAGCAATTTCACAAAGTTCCTGTTCCACACATGCAACTGTTACTGAAAGTAATGTACAACATACAGCAATATTTCTTATCTGTTCTCCACCTAGTGTTCTTAACTGCTCCAAGACAGCACAGAAAATCTTCGTCTTCTCTTCAGGTAACTCTGAAACTGCATTTCTCAAGACGTCTTTCACTAGAGAGAGACTGCAGGCCGCTCCTACAGTTAATCCTGTAACCAAAATATTATAAAAGCATAATGCAACTATTCATTTATTGACTGTTTTAAGCTATGTTCAAACTACAGCCAGGTCTGCTCACATGCAGTACAGGCAAATAGGTTCTGCATGCTAGGGGGACTCAGTTTAGCAGACTGAGGGTAGAGTTTCATGAAATGATGAAACTAAGCTAACGATTCAACACACGTACTAGGAGAGAACACTTTTCCCTCCTTCCATTTGCTTTCCTTGCACCATCTTAGTCTAAATAAGTGCTTGAGTGAGGTTTCAGCCAAAGGCGAGGCTATTTCAACAGGCTTCTTCTATTTTTAAACACTTTCTGTATGTATTATCATAGTTACTGTCCTAAGATAGCACTTGCAACAAAGTAATTCTAACACTGAACATGGTATTATCTTTTCCTACTAAAAAGATAAACAAATACATATAGCTAAAAGTTAAGTAGTGATAAATTATTATATTAAGATTATACTTTTTACATTTTTCAATACTATAAAATGGTAGGAAGTACCTTTATATTCATATTATTAATAGGTTTTAGTTATGAAAAGTGAGAACTTTTTGAATGGGCACTGGAATTAAATAAAAAATACAAATCAAAGGACATTTTAAAATGGCTTTTTATTAATTGAGTAAAACTATACTGAATTGTGTAATTAAAACAACAAAAAATCAAAATATCCTTTGCATTCACATCTAATTAAAGAGAGGAAATAACACTTCTTATGAACAAACTAAACTGTATCTCTATCATGTTAGAACCAGTAAGCCTTATTCTCCCATAACTGTTTTTTTTTTACAGAATAAAAGATACAGTAAACATTCTCCCTACATCTTTTTTTCCCAATTCACAGACAGAATAAGAACAAATAAGTCATTCAGATTAGAACAAATCAGTCACTGACTTGAACCAGCTGACTAAAGTGAACTGAAAAATATACACACTCTCGATGCAATGCTGGAAATGTCAAATAAACCTTACTACTTCAAAGAGGCTTCAGGCATTTAGGAAGTAACTTCCATTAGATATAGGGCCTAATTTGCCTTAAAACCTTGGCAGTAAACAGGCACAACATAATTTAATTATGTTATTATTGGGCTTTTAAATCTATTACTAGTTGATATTTCAAATTTCAATAGGGCTTATTTTGAAAGTAAAATCTAGTCTTATTTCAATTAAAAAATATCTCTGCACTGATCTTAAATACATACATTGAGGTACAAGAGTATTAATTAGTGATATTTAATGCTCATACGTTTGACGTGAGGATTAGTTAATGCATATTATCTACCCCTGTTGAATCACAGATTTTTTTTTCCTAACATAGGAAAAAAAACATCATGCATAGTTGCCTAATGTTGCTAACACTCTCTGTGGTTCTCTGTGCTATACAACATACTGCGGTGCAGAGATCACAAATTAAATATTGCATGATTTAGCACCAGAACTGCTCTTACCAGGATAATAGCCCCTGTACTATTATAAACATTTCTGATCAGTACTGTACTGTATTATGAAGATGGAAGTCTGTATCACACACAGTGGTCACAGGCAACTTGATACAGGAAATAACCAAGCATGCTTAGGTATGGTTGGAAAGCCAGGATTGTTGTACAGTCATTTAATACCTTCAGCTCTATGGAAAACAGTAATATCCCTTGCTGTCTGAACAAAGAAAAGTCTAATATCTGCCCTGTCTGAACAAAGAAAAGTCTACTGACCATCACTCTTGCATTTCACCACATTCAGATCTGGGATCCTGGCTGGAGCAATAACAACTGGATGGAACACACCTCTAAATTTCATGTCGGGTCCTATCAAACAGAAAAACACTTTAGACAAAAGGCCACATTCCATAATTGCAATTCCAACATAGTGGAAATACAGAGTAAACTATAAATGTAGCTCCATTCCACGCGTGCACACTGAAAATATGGTAATAGAAGACATTCTGTTTGTACATACCCACACCAGTGTTTCCAACAACAAGAGGTGCTTTGGGGTGGGCAGCTTTCAGATCTTGCAATTCATCTAAGCTTATAGGAGAAATCCACATCATTCTCTCCCCATGAAAAACCAAAGTCCTTTTCGGTTGATTTTCAGCCATTCTCTGATGTAGAAACATACAAGATTTACGTATTTAAACATGGTCTTCCAGTACCTGAAGGGGTCCTAAAAGAAAGCTGGGGAGGGACTTTTTATAAGGGCATGTAGCAAAAGGACAAGGAGAAATGGTTTTAAACTGGAAGAGGGTAGATTTAGACTAGATATTAGGAAGAAATTCTTTACTGTGAGGGTGATGAGACACTGGAACATGTTGCCCGGTGAGGCTGTGAATGCCCCTTCCCTGGAAGCATTCAAGGCCAGGCTGGATGGGGTTGTGAGCAACCTGGTCTGGTGGAGGTGTCCCTGCCTACAGCAGGGGGGGTTGGAACCAGATGATCTTAAGGTCCCTTCCAACCCAAACCATTCTATGATTCTATTATATATACAGTTGGTAGAGTCTAACAGACACCGATGAGACTGGAAATAAAAAGAAGATCTGAAAATACGGCAGTTCTACTTCATCCTTCAAAACAGCACAGAAATTGAACTGTCAGGTTGATCCTTGGCACAGTGGTGAATTTTAAGACTCCATGAGAGAAACATTCCAATGGGCTAATAGACCAGATTAATAACAAATACAAGAAATAGCCCCTAAACAAAAAATGTATGAATACGATCTGCAATTGCTGAAATTGATAGAAAAGTGATTAAAAATATTTAGAGAGATGCTTGCACACTTAGTTCATTTGGAAATTACCAGTGATACCAGCAGCTGCATCCATTTATACATACATTTGGATGCCTAGACTGGTACTGTTCACTGAACACTCGGAAGTAGCTTGTGAATTAATGTTGGTAAAAATATGCATAGTCAAAAATGTCAACCTCACTGTTCTTAACTTCTTTCTGTAAGCAGATAACAAGTTATAGAGAAATTGGTTTTGAATGTATAATAATGCAAAGCAATGAGTTTTTGTATTTTCTAGGGCAAACACTGCTGTTAATAATGAAGGATTATTAGCATTTTCCATTCCAGTGCCCTTATTTCAGATGCTTGTGTTTTTGCCACACTTTAATCACTGGGGCTAAACACTGACCAGTCTAAGTGGCCATCTGAGGCTGACATTTTGATAGAATAGACCAGGAAAAAAAACCAAAAAACTATTAAATGACAAAATGGGGAAAAGGCATTGTTAAAATGTGTTTGTCATTCAGATTTCTGGGAAGCATTGGTACTTGTACATTCAGGTGCTGCTCAGAAAAACTGCCTTAGGCTACTTCTTTGTACTCTTACTGATTAATTCTGATCTCATTGATTAATTCTGCATCTTTAGTTTTCCAATATGATTTTTTTTTAATGTAATTTATCCGGGAGATCACTGGAATACAATAATATCAATCCAGAATGATATTTAAGATGGTATGGTATTTCTTCTGATGAATCACTGCTAAAAAGAGATTCAAAATGAGTCTTGAACTATGGACTACAATAAAGGAAAAGACAGAGCTTAAGAGTAGACTAGAAGTTGCAAAAATTACCATTAGTTCTGGAGGAAATATAAACTCCTGGGTGGGATCTAAGGGCTGGAATTCATCTGGTGAAAACAGTCTGACAGATACCTTAAAAGAGGAAGAAAACAAAACCAAGACTTTTTCTCCTCGTTAGTTCAAAAACAATAACAAAAAACAAACAAACAAACAAAAAAAACCAAAGCACTGCAAGGGTTCCACTGAGGTCAGTATAAAATCAGTAACTTTATTACTGTTGGGATTTAATGCAAAATTGCCTAAATGGGAGGAGATGGCTGGGGAACAAGAGGGAGACACTGGACATTGTTTGCTATGTAACTGAGCATTGGCCAGCAAGTGGTGAACAACTGTGTTGTGCATCACTTGTTTTGTGTATTCTTTTATCACAATCATAACTACTATGTCTTCATTTTCCATCCTATTAAATTGCCTTTATCACATCCCACAAATTTTACCTTTTTTCCAATTATCTCTCCCATTTCACTGTAGGAAAAGTAAGCAAACAGACGTGTGATGCTTATCTGTCTGCGGAGCTAAATCACAACAGGGTATAAAGGCAAGTAACTAAAGAACTAACTACTGGCTTCATGTAGTCCTGCTGTAAGAAAGTAGCTGGTTTCATGGCAACCTACAGTACTCAAAAGGCAGAAAAACAGATCAGATAGCACTGAAAGAAAACTCGAAGTCAAACACACACATGCAGAAGAGATTTTACATAATAGAGTAATAATAATTCTTTTCTTTTTTTTTTTCTTTTTAGGAACATAACAGTTCTTTGCTTTTCTTAATTCACATTCAGATCATAACATTCAGTTACATTCAATTTACCTCTCCGCATAGCTTTCAGGCAGTTCCACATATGCTCTGATTTTTTATACAATTCAATGATTACAGTATAAGTAAAACTGAGAATATCTGCTACATCATCTTCTCTACACAAAAACACACAAATAATTCTTAATTTTTATAAGTATTTCCAAATTAATTTTGAGGAATAATAAAATATATGACTTTTTTATATGTAAAATCAGATGATAGAAGGTGAATAATGTAGAATAAAATGGCAGAGGATGAATGCATCTTGAATACTTTCACAAGAAGAACTAATGCAAAATTCTTTTCTAAGTTTTATACCCAACCAGGACAGTTACAGTATGCAAAATATTACCTTCTCTTCTTTGTCAAATAAATCCTCCTCTTGATCCATGCAACATCTTCCATTTCCTTTATTCTGACAATGAAAACAAACATTCCTGAGGTAGGATTATCCCATCACTAAAATATTTCTCATAATGGCAATGATTTAAAGCCTGCTTAAGCCATTCTCTCTTTACATTATATTTCATTTAAGAGCATCTTCTGACATTTCAGTGAAATTCTGAATGACATTTAATAATAAACTAAACTGGAAGCACTTGTGTTTAAGAAACAATATCCAATAATAGCTTAAAATCCTATGATATCAAAGTCTTTAATAGAAAATAATTTCTACTATATGAAATTCAGTGGAATTTTAAGAACACACATTCTCCATTATTTCCCTTATCTACAGCCAGTTTAGTCTCCTATTTCTTTCACTTAGTCATGTTATTTTTGCCAGCACTAACCAATGGTAAAAAAAGAAAAAATGAAAACAAGCCAAGTAGTTACTTTGGATTACCCTGCATAACCCAGGCTATACACCAAGTTCATCTGTGGCAATCAAAAAAAAATATATATTTTTTAAGCAGGTTAGGTGACTAGACACCTTACTCAGATCTACATGGCTTAAGAGAGGATAGATATGATCTTAACAGAAATCTTCATGACTTGTATAAACAAAGATACTGTATTTCAGTATAATTCATGCTCCTCATGCACCTATCTCCATAGAAAAATCTTGAGTTCATGAACACAGTGACAGAACTAACAGGCATAATCTATTAATACTCTAGAGAGTACTAAAATCGCGAAACAGTGATGAAAGCACTCCTATAATCACTAGTTCTTACCTTACAAAAGGTTTTACAGGCATCTAGAATTGGTCTATATCCAGTACAGCGGCACAAGTTCCCTGGAAAGAAGGAAATCATTAACAAACATCTTTTTTTCTAAAAAACATGGATTTAAAGTGCTTTTATATGAGATTTCTGTTTTTGAAGCTCAAGGAAAAGTGTTAGCCCTCTGAAAGACATAAAAAGATCACGATATCACAAGACTTAAGATCTCACAGCTCCTGAGAAAAAATGGCTTTTGTTTCAAAGTGGAAATGAACTACAGCTTAGTGTTCAGGAGACCGTAGAAGGTTCCTCACCCACTCAAAATCTTTTTCCATCCCTTCGGTCCATTCTCAATAGTGGAGGAGCTGAGCATTACATCTCCACCTAGTTCATCTCATTGTAACAGAAAACGTCTTTGCCTCCACTATGGCATAACAGATAACAGAGGATATTTTACATGCAAAAAATGTTTCCATTTGCCCTTAATGAAGACAGCCTGCATATGTCTTTACCTTATTTGACTGTTTAATTCCTACCACAAAGGGGCCCTCCTCCCGTAAGGCTTATGACACTCTCAACTTCAGATGTAACAGGATCTCAGAAACTTCCAGATACAGCTATGTATCCAATCAGCTGTCATTTTTAGCACACAGGATTTAAAACACTTCAAAAGATGCATATAAGGACATTTTTGTCACCTGTTATTGAAACAATCCACAGCTCTATAGCTAATTTTTCAAGAAAAAAGAATGACAGGAAATAACAGTAACTCTGTTGGGAAGCACAATTTAGAGTGCATACAAACATGCGTACTCACACAGACTTGCACTCACATACATAAAGAATCAGAAGAAAATGGTTTGATGAAATAAATACAAATTAGAAGTGACCGTACTTACCAGCCAGAGCTGCAGTTATCTGCTCTGAAGTTGGCTCTGGGTGGTTTCTTAACAAAGTGTACATGGACATCACCATTCCCGGGGTACAGAAACCACACTGGGAGCCATGGCACTTGGCAAGCCTTTCCTGAAATGAAACACCACAAACAGCACTCTTCTCAGTGTAATTAGCCTTTCTAACAAGCTTCCATAAATAAGAAAGCCATACTAAATGCTGTCTTGAAAGTAATTCTGAACTACTAAGGAAAACAATTTAAACATGGTTAAATAATTATTTTGGGTATGATGCTCTAGCACATATTACCAAGGAAGCTAACTAACCTTCAGTAGTTTTCCATCTCTTTTATACCATAGAAAGGGCACTGTCCAAGATGTGCCATCAGCATAAATGGCACAAATCTTAAGAACTAACTATTTGATCTGGATGGCAGCATTACAAGGGCCATCACGAGCCAAACATCATCAGTCTTGATAAACCAACCAATGGCCAGAAACTTGTGTTGCATTCTGTTATAATTTAGCAGGGAAAATAATAGAAGCCTGATTTGACAAGGGGGTTGTACTAGATGATCTCTAGAGGCACCTTCCAATCCTACCATTATGTGATTGTGTGAAACTCCCATGCCCTAAAAACGCTGTCACTACAGACAGTCCATACAAAGGAATAGGTAAGTACTCTTCTTACCAAGTGATACTTTATTCTCACCTGCACTGGATGAATTCTGGTTTTTGTACTTCCAAGACCTTCCACTGTGGTGACTGCCATACCATACAAGGAGCAAATGGGAAGCAAGCATGCATTTGCTGAATAGTGTCTTTGGAACATTAAGAGGAATAAAGAACCACAACTGAATACTACTTTGCAGTAAATCAAGACTTAATTTATACTTATAAAGTTGTCATTGCTATCATTTGGAATGAGAGGAAACTAAGCCATTATAGAAAAATTTCCTTACTAGCCGTGCCTCATGTCCCCAGACTGTATCTACATGGGCATAATATTGACAGTTGTGGAAAATTTATATCTTCCTTAATACTTCAGTCTTTTCTAATCGTCCTCTCATCAATCCTACCCACAAGCACTTTTCAAGTGTTTAGGAGGAGGTAAGTGGGAAGAGTTGGTGTAGACCTCTGTGGGAAACAACTCCTTTGCTGATAAAACTGAAATTCAAATTTCTGATCCAAAGGAAATTCTAATGTATATACATATATATGAATACCTAATTCTAAATAGGAACAACATATCAAAATGAAGATTCTGAAAAGCTTTTCATAAAATGTTTTGTTTTACCATAGTTTAAAAATTTGTTTTTGGTAATGTCATTCTGATTCTTTTAATTTCAACTCATATAATAACATCAAACATTTCATTTGCATTGTATTCCAGTGGAATGCAATTGTCTAAATGAACAACTAGCACATTGTGATCTCTCCTCCACCCACCCTAAAAAACATTACACTGACAATTACATTACCATTTAACAATTTCACTGAAGTTTTCCCAATCTCAATGTAATTCATTTCCACTTTCAGTTTAATGACAAAACTAGCAGGCATAATCCATTAGCACCTTGAGGCTCAAAGTCTTTTTTTGGAGAGGAGAGGGAATTCAGTATTAGAAGGGTGAATTGATGCATCATAGTTTTGTCTGCCCTATCTTCAAACGAGTCATGAGACAAAACTGCTGCGAGAAGCTATGTTCTGGTGGTCAGGACAAAGGATGCTAAACATTAATGTCCCCTAAAGAGAGAACTCCTCACTGCAGCTGTCAGCATATGTTAATAAAAAAAGCATTTCAGCATAACATCAACAAATACATAGCACAGTTGAATTAACAGAATTTTTATCCTTCAGATTAAACCTTCCTTTGGATTATTTTACTAATAAGTGCAGATTTTACAACTGTATTTTTACAGTTTCATACGTTCATACATGGAAACTGTATCTACAGTCATAAAATACGACACAGAGCTTTTCAGATTTCTTGTTAAGGATACCGTATCTTTTTTGAAGTTGGTTCATAAGTTGATATCATCACCGTGCAGGCACCGCAGCCACCTCCTCCACACCCATACTTAGTACCTGTAAGACGAACTGAAATTCTGCTATTAGGGAAAAAAATTATTTCTGCTTTTATTCTGTTATAAAGACTGAGGGCCATCTTTCTTTCCTGACTTTTGATAAAATACCTAATTGGTTACACTCAGTAGCATATATATTGCATTGTTTTATTTACTGGAATACATATTTAGCAAAAAAAATTAAAAAAAGGATTGAAGCTAAGGAATGACACAAGCAAAATACTGTTTTCAAGGAAATAGGAAACTCAAATCTGAATTCTTCTGGGGGAGGAATAACCTGGGACAGAAACAGGAATAAAGTGGTTTCACAATAATTTTACAGCAGGATACTGAAACTAATATTTCAGTTTTCTCGAGAAGTGCCACTGGAAAAGTAAGGCCCATCTACAGACAACATTAGCCATCCTCCTAGTTATTTGTGTGGAAGCTTGACGTGAAAAAGATCAGTACCTCAATCTGGTGGAGTGGTTTTAGATACAGTTGTGCATGTACATCTCAGGGAATGGCACACTATCATAAAGACATAAATAGCAAAATGCAGGAATACTCTAAGTTGATAACTGAACTATAAAGTAAAAACATCAAGTAGCTCCTGAGAACAAATTTATCCTCATTTTAAAGACGGAGTACAAGGATATAGCAAGGTTAAATGATTCTTCAAAGTGTCAGATCAAGTCAGTGAAGAATTATGTATGGGACCACTCACCAAAATGTGCTTTAACCAGTGATGTACAACTCTTACAGTAAAGTTGGTACAGAGCTATGTTTTTTAGTTCAATGGAGTCTGAACTTGTTCAGATCACTGAATAATTTCTTAAGTACCAGAACTACAGAAACTTATTCTTCTCCAAGCTCCTCCCTACGACTGGCCAGTAAGGAAAATGTTCCAGTTTAAGTTCTTCATTTGAGACATTTACAAAAACTCTCTGTTGTGTGAATTCTCTCGTGTATGGCACCTGTCACTATGTTCTTTAGGGATATGTCTGAGCCTAGGAAGCTACCAAATGGGAGATTCTGCTCTTTACATCTGCTCTCTGATCCTGGCTCAGGGTCCCTAACATAACACATTACTCATCAGTATTAGAAACACTGGAATCTTGGTAGCAGGTTCCAGAAAAATGGTAACAGCTGAGTGCAGACACACAGTCAATCCTCTGAAAAGATGAACAGAAAGATGGAAAAATCAGAACAAGTATTGCAGAATTGGTAACAACACAGAAAGCCACTAAACTGTGGAGTGAAAACAACACAGGAGAGGAAATAGTCTGCAAAAAGAAAACTGGTAAGAGTGAGTTCTAGTCCTTTCAAATTCTGGTGGTTTTTGTTTGTTTGTTTGTTTTTTCTGTTTCAGAAACAGAATTGTTCACATTTACTTACTATTAAAACCTATTTGTTTGTGGTTTTTTGTTTGTTTGAGTTTAGAAATCTGGTTGGTGTACTTAGAAGTAAATGACATTATTACAAAATTCCTGCAGACTTAGGCCATCATCACAAGGTCTTTCTTCTTTCCAGGGAGAGAGACTTTCTACAAAACTTGGAGACTACTACTCTGTTATGTTTTATTCGTACTGGCCAAAAAGTTCTTAGGAACAGACAGACAGATACACACATGCAAATAGTGCCAAATAGGATTGCTTCTTTGTTTAGGAAACTCGGCTAAAAACACAGCAGCTTACTGAAGAGCATTAGACTTCAGAACTTCATACTGTTTAATACAGTTATTTTACCTTAAGGAAGTCACAGCTTCTTTAACCTGGTAAACAGCCTTTTAAGTATCATTTATGAGAAGCCTGCTTGAAGAAGGCTTTTAACTGAGCGACTTCAAAGAAGAAATAAGGAAAAGGATACGTCTCTTTCGCAGATAAAACAGCAACATCTGTTCAGGGTCAGCATTATTCTCTATTATCTGCAGTAAAAAGTAAAAACAAACTTGAAGAAAGTAAAGCTTTTCAAAATTCATGGCACAGGCTACATTCCTAGAAAGCCAGAACATAAACATTCTCTGGTTCTCTGTCATAGGACTACTTGTATTGCCAAAGCCTACAGGAGAGTTTGGACTTCTGAAAATTCCTTCAGAGACAGATATGTTTACAGGATCTACTAAAAATAAATGCTGCTCGATGAAAGGTCATACTGGGGAAACTGACCTTTCACCACACTACAAATAAAAATGCAACAGGACTTTGCTACAACAGAGGTAGCATAGCATAACGAATTAATCACTTGCAGATTTTAGAGTCTCTCTGCCACTTGAAGCTTCTAGGGTGAACACTAGAGGAAGCCTCTAACGCTGACAGCAGGAATATTTTTTTCCTATTTTTGTTTATATAAACTTTCACTTTCTTACTACACTAACAACTGTGAGCAATAAAAATGCCTGCATTCTTGTCTCCAGTAGAGGATTTCTTACTCCGATTGCTTAGAATCACCTAGTTCTTTGCAGTTGCATTACATCAATAACAAGTTTTGGTTTGCTCTTGCATTATTACGTTTATAATGACCCATAGTCCAGATTTTGGCACTTGAGTCTTGCTGACTAGCTTAAGCGCCTCTGTAAATTTCTTCTCCAGTAAACACTGAAGACGAGAAGTCAGGCACATACAAATGAAAAACTAGTTCACTCATCAGTCAAATCAGATAGCCAACTGAAAGTTATCTTCATATTGATGCATTCTGCTTTCTCCCAAACTCAGCAGAACTAGCTAAAATGGGATGTTTTAAGGAACACCTGTCCTCCTCTGACACTTCTCCCTTACTTTCAGCACTTTTCAGATGCTAAAGAACTAGTCAGCCATAATAATACTAGCTGTCTTATTTGCATTCCAAAGGCTTTGGAAGGATTCAGTTACGCTCTCCTATCTGAGAAAACTAGAACCTATCGGTGCCCACGCCTTTCGGGGATACTTTTGAAACAGCAGTTGCCCCTTCTCCAGGCTTCCTCCCAGTGACACTTACCTTTCTCCCATTCACATAGAAAATCAACTCCTCAGCCCTCACCGCCTCTCGCAGATACATTGCGTCCCAACACGGAATCTCCAGGACAGCAAACCCCAGACAATCCCGGCAGCAGCCGGAAAGCTCTCCGTCGAGCAGGGCGGAGCCGTGCCGCAGCGGGTGGACCCGGGGCAGCGGCAGAGCCGGGGGAGGCAACGTGCGGAACAGCTCGGCCGAAGTGAAGACAGACCGCGGTGGGTTGCACGTTGGGTAAACACAATGTCTGATTCAAATTTCCTACGGCCACTTTGGGAAATTTTCAAATGAAAGCTATGGAATACTTTATCCTGATTAATTTCAATGTGTCGCATTGTTTATATATTAAAAAATATTCGTACTTGGAGGACACAAAATAAATTATAGGGCTGCAACTGCAACCAGATTCTTCTTCCCTGAACCGTTCAGGGTCCTTCTGCATTGCAATGTATGCACCCACGGCCGTCTGAGTTCAGGACCACTGGTTATATATATTGGTCAGATAAGAGATGGCTGTTACAGTTACCTTTGTTGTTTAATAAAATGAAGTCAAATCTCTTGGGAAAATTCAGGTATATCAGTCTGAGAAGTAGAACACATTTTAGGCATTTCATGGAAGGAGAGCTTACTGATTCCTCTGAGAAGACATTCATCCATGAGTGACAAAACAGCTGCGTAGCTTTACTTAGTTAGTGTTGCTTGTGTGACCTCAGAAGTTATGAGTCCCTTTTTTTGTCTTAATATTTCAGCTAATCATACAATTTATTTACTTCATTCTGTTAAGGTAGCTTAAAATATTGACACACCTCCCACTTTCTCAAAGGATGCATATTTCCATAGAGCAAAATGAACTAAGTGAACTGCTAGTACTTTCTACTGGGCTGCTCTGAAAATAATGCCTCCTATTTTGCTATGGTGGCCCACAGTGTCAGAGGATGCTATGGCAGTAGAGATTGATTGAACCTTCCCACCAATATCCTGTTACATATTGTTGCTGCGTGACAGATGGCAGCAGAGGGGCAAACTGACATGGAAGTGGAGATGAAGCAAAGGGAGGTCACTGAATTCCTCTGTGCGGAACAAATGGTGCCCACTGGCATTCAGTGACCCTTGCTGGAAGTTTAGAGAGACCAAATTGTGAAACTGAGCACAGTGAGGCAGTGGGCAGTGCATTTCAGCAATGGGTCACCTCTGCTGGTGCAAGCTTTCACAAATACAGCATGCAGGCTCTTGTTAGAAAATAGGGTTTTATAGCTGAGAATTTTCTCTATCAAATAGTGTTATTGTGCTTTTTGTTATAGTTCATAAGGAAATAAACAGGAGGCATTACTTTTGGAGCCACCTATGTAACAGTCAAGTTTTCAAATTAATTTTAAATTGTGATTAAACCCAGCAATTAGTGATAGTAAGACCCATGGAAATTATGCATAAATTCATACTCACAAAATATTCTTTGTTAACTTCAAGAAATTCTAAGCCCTAATTTATAAGGGCTACTTGCACAACTGTGGGTTTATAGAATCACTGATCCTTCTTCCTGTTTAAGTATATTGAAGTAATTTTCTTAAAAAGTTTTAAAACAATCAAAATCTTTCAGTGATAAACTAAACTATAAAATATATATTAAAAAATAATTGCATTAGCACAAGGAAGAAAAACCAACTTTGATGGTAAAAACATTAGTCTGAAGTACCTTATCCTCAGCAAAAAAATAAAAGATCTTAATCCCTGTGACAGCTACAGGTGCAATTTTATCTGGAATATTATGAGCTGTTTTTACATCATTTTTTCCTTGCAAGAGCTTCTAATGTACCAGTGGATCTGGTAAAAAAACAACAACACATTTAGTGAAGATTCAGTAGGTAATCCAACATTATTTATGCAGTGCCTAGAGTGGCCATTTTATAGGATAAATATAATAACTAGATCTTAGATAAAAACAGAATAAATGTTATCTTGTTATATAGCATCAACTTGAGCAGCTTCAGTGACAAAAGGATGGAAAACAATGAAACAAGCACTGCAATAACAGTGATGTGACTTCAGACGTACTTTAAGTAACTTCCACCCTCTTTCATGTCACTTTATCGTTATTTACTCTGAAAGACATCTGTACAGATACAAGTTGAAGAAAGTAAGGCTTATGCCCAGGTCTTACAGTTTGACTTAAAACTGCATGAAACAACAGCAACCCAACTGATAGTAATGGAGGCGGTGCTGAACAGCAGGACCTTCACTGAGAAAAAAATTGAAACGATCCCAAAACATTCCTTTTTTTTTTTTTTTTCTCCCCTGAGAAAAGAAACATGAACTTCTGTTTCTTGCTCTCAAATCACAGGCAATAGAGAGAAATAACCATTTAGAAAACAAACAAATGAAATCACTGTCACACTGCTGCAATGCCAGCACAGGGAATACAAGTTGTAGCAGGTGCTTCTTTCAGATTTCTAATGACACAGCTAGTGATGTTGATACACAGAGAAGAGCAGTGCATATAATTCTTCCTTTAATAATATTGGATCAGGATATAATCTATCTTTCCATCCATTACCACATCTCTTCATAATGATTTTACCAATATAGCAACATACACAGTACATTTCAGAAAGAGGAAGATTGGTGAGAATCCTGTCAAAATTGCTGTTGAGAGCCTTACTGAAGTTGGGTAAAAAATAATCCACTGCTGTCCCCTCACACACCAAGCTAATTTTCTCACTGAAGAAGGTTATCAGGTCAGTCAAGTACAATCTTCCCTTCATAAATCCATGCTGACTATTTTCAAACACCTTGTCTTTCAAATGTACAGAAACCAGAATTTTCTCACTCACCCAGGTTACAATGCTGCAAAAGCTACAATGAAGTACAGAGTACTAGTTTTTGTTTGTTGGTTGTTTTTTTAAACTTTGCAAATGTAAGAGTATCAGTTACTTATAAAAGGTTACCAGATGAGATCAAAGGTCTAGTTTACTGAAGAACTGCTGAGTCTGTGAAGGTTTCACGCGTGAATAACCTTAAATAAAGTATTAAAAACAGTAATCCCTCATGGACTGTTCTTCCATTAATTTGTCTGATTAATGCTGTGTGAAGAATCACCTTCTGTAACAAGTGACTTATTTTATCTCATTAGAAATGAGATACAATTATCTTAGTTCCAAAGTGAGTCTCAACCTTAACCAAAATAATCCACAGAAGCTGTGTAGGTTGTGAGCTACAGCCTGCATCTAGCAGGATTAGTAATTTAGATAATCCCACAATAATTGTTTGTCTGATGACAAGGCGTAAGTGATTGATAAGGATCCAGAGGGGAAACAGTCTAAAAACTGATAGTTGAGTGATATAGTAGGGTTGTAGTATTTGTTGTACTAGCACACTCTCAACTGAAAACTCAAAGGATTGTTTCATCTGGATCCTATTTAATACTGAGCATCTAATGCAGTGCTATTTTCTTTCTGGTTGCCTATGGCACATATGAAGGACACTGGGTTTCTGTCTAAAGTTTCTAAAAATGAGATCTCCGTATTCAAATTTCAGTGTGATTCTGTCAGATGCAAACAACAACAGCAACAGCAAAAAGGAAAAAACAAACAAACGAATGAAGAAAGCAAACAAACCTAAGGCTCTCTGCATCTGTATTTGGGATGCTTATATCTGTTCCAGCTAGCATTAATAAATTATTCTGCTCACAGTACATACACAGAAATCACAGTAAATTTCCCAAATGTGACTGTTTTTATTCTCATTCAAACTTATACTTTCTTACAAATTAATAAGTGTTCCAAATGCTTTGAACAGATTATAAATTAATAACCAAAAATTCAGAACACAAGAATGAATCCTAACCTGAATTTACCACCTTTGGGGAAGAATTCTGTGCCCTCTTTGTAGGGACCTCTTCTGAGGAATTCCACTTTGAAGTCTTTGTTTTACATTTATCTATCAAAGAAGAATAAGCATTCCATACTACTTAACTATATTTTTTGAAAAAAAAAAAAAAATACCATTTCAGAAGTATTGTTCATAAAGGTAATTCTCTTGTCTTCTTCAAATAAATTTTGATTTACTTCTACAGCTTCTTTTCTTTTTCACTTCATAGACTGGGGAATGCAGAAATTGTGTATCTGTAAACTGATCCCCACGTCTTAATTTTCTGTGAACAAAAGAAATAGAAAATATCGTGTGAGTATCAGCAGACATCTATGTAGTTACAATAACAATCACAAATGGTAAATAATCCCATTGAAAACTCATTTTATGGAAAACAAAAATGTTTGAAATAGCAAGGCATAGATAATACTATTTTTGAAAATAAAGCTAAAAATCATAGTCGTGTAATCTAAATTCTCAAGTGAATTCCAATTTTTTTCTTTCAATTTTTGCTTTACTATCTCTTTCCAGAAATACAAAAACTTATTATCCAAAAGGAGAATGTGTCAATGACATAATATCACAGCATCTATTTAGCACCCAATTAAAATGAGTAAAAGAAAAATGCAACTGTAATCCTTTAGCCTTTTTTTTTTTAATTTTACAAACACCATTGCTCATATACTTCTGAAAAAGAAACAAATGTTTTTATAAATTACAGACATTTCTTACTTTGCTTTTAGCTTCTATTCATCCTCAGTCTGACTGCTTCAGTTAATTGCTTGCTTGCTTACAGAGGTAAACAAAAATATGTTGTGTGTGTATAAAAATACTGTGTGAAATTTTCAGTTTGTGGCTTTATTGTCTTCTCCTCTCATTTCACCAACATACTCCTTTCTGCACCTGCCTTGTACAATAAATTGTTAGAACCCTTTAACTCGCCATACTACTGTGGGGAAGTCCCAATACTGCCTTTATCTCATGAGTTTGCAATCTATCAGAACACAGAGCATAGTTTCTCCTTAGATTAGGATTAAAAAAACAAAAAACAAAAGCTGGTGGCTAAAGCTGTCTGAATATGTTCAGGAGTTATTTTCCACTTAACAGTCCATTGAGATTTAGGTCTACAAGTACACAGTTGGTACAAATACACTAATTTTATTAATGGATGTTTGAAATCCTCTCTTCAATTTGAATAGCTATGACAATCTACACCATATCTTCAAAAAAATCTTGGAAATCTTGTACTACTAAATTGAGTAAGAACGCTGAGATAGATACCTAATTATCTATCTACCTAATGATCTATCTACCTGCACTGTGAAGGAGTTCCCACACACATTTGTGTGGAACTTTCTATGCCTCAGTTTGTGGCCATTTCCCCTTGTCCTGTCGCCACACACAGCTGAGAAGAGTTCCTTTGCCTCCTGCTGCTTAGATATTTATAGACATGGATCAGATCCCCTCACTGTGTTCTTTTTTCAAGGTTGAACAGTCCCAGGTCTCTCAGCCTTTCCTCATAAGGGAGGTGTTCCATGCCCCTTATCATCTTTGTGGCCCTCTACTAGACTCTTTCAAGGAGATCCCAGTCTTTTTCGTACCAGGGAGCCCAGAACTGTACACAATAATCCAGCTATTATTCTCAACTGGTATAAAAAGTTTAATCATAAACTAAATATGTCTTACTTATATGCCTGGATATCCTGTCACACTAACAGGAAACATTTTATATGAACACTGAGGTATCATTCCACTCCAGTTTGCAAAATAAGTAGTTCAATTTTTTAGGAATTTGGGGGTTTTAATAGCCAATCCTTATTAAGTTGTATACTGCAAACAAAACTACCCCTTCCCAGCTGATAGATACCTACCGGTTTAGAGAGGGTTCTTTGTAGCAAATAGCAGCTTTTGCTCGTCTAACTGGTTGTGCTGAATTTTCTTCTAGAATTTGGGGGGATTTAGGCAAGGAAGGGTGAGAAAACTCACTAGTATTTGTCACATCTTGCAAAGCTGTTCTCCCTGTGAAAAAAAAATATTTTATATGATTCATTTTAATTACTTTCTGAACTGTTAAGTAAAATTTCAATTTGTAATTATCCTTAATAAGTATCTATGTTGCTCCAAAAATAATGCTTCCTGTTTATTTCCATGGAAACTACAACAGATAGGAAAAACACAATAACACTATTTGATAAAGCAAATTCTCAGCTACAAAACACTGTTTTTTCAACATAGTCATCACTATTAGCTGATTTGAACAGATCAGTTGATTGAGACAGTCTTCATTTTGTGATGTGACTGCTGTGCATGGCCATCCAGAACGTTGCTTGTCTTTCACATTCACTGTTGCCTCTTCTGACACACACCACCCACCACCTCACTGTGCTCACATCCACTGTCTTGTCTCCATAAACATTCAGTAATTGTTAATGAATGTCAGTGGGTGCCATTTTTTCCACATGGAGGACTTCAGAGACAAACCTTCACTTCATACATGTCTGTGTCAGACGCCATTTTGTCAGACCATATAACCAGTGTCTGCCTCTGATGTCATGGGCTGAAATAATAAAATACTGCTTTCAGAGCAGCCCTTGTATTTCCTATAATTCAAGTACTTTGGATATTATTCCTACACTGAAGGTTCTCACTAAAGAATGGAATGTGATCAAAGAGAAGGGCGTGACAACAGCATTCAACCTAACCTAGACTGGAGCTGTTTGAGGTCTACCATTGCTCTTGGGACAGAATCAAGCCCCAGAGGTGCCCTAATCTGCAGCTAGCACATACAATGTTACAGTTTAAAAAACAAAACTGCAGACAGATCATGGCCTTAAGTGCAGGGGGTTGGCACACCTGTGTTATCTGGAGGAACGAAACTGTTCAAGAATTCTCAACTCCTAACAATATCTTTCAATTTTGCACCTGCTCTACAAGCATACATGCATAAACTAAGCACAGCAAGGTGATTAAGTGAACCTCCTAAGCTTCAAAACTGTATACTACAGAGCTATTTGAGATGCCTTGTATTTTCAAACATTGAAAATATCAAAATGAAATACCCTACTAAGAAGCAATCAGCCTCAGAAGAAGCACCATCAACTTTGTGAAAAATTTATAAGATCGAATACAGAATGCCAGACTAGACTTCAATACTTAGTTTGGGGATAAATATTTTGATAACTCGAGTGAAATAGTGAAATTATTACATTGCTCCAAATTTCAAAAAATTCTAGGGTATTCAGTGGATCACAGACTCTTTGGAAAGCACAAATATGTAATGCAGGTACCAATCCAAGATGAAATAAACACAGCTTTAATCTGTATTCTATTCAGTTTCTTCCAGGAGTGTACATTCACTGCTGATACAGATCAAGTCTTAGATTTACTGCACTCAGATGAGAACATACTGGATGCAGTTTTTCAATGGCACAGAAACTGAAACTCTCATATTTCACATTTTGAAAATGAAGTCTTAACCCACCTTCAATTGTCTGAGGCAGAAAATGCTTGCTATTGACCACACAGAGTAAATTCATACACGTACTTGATACATGTTGGCTTCTCTCTTGTACCTATTTTGAGACTACTACATTGTAACATAGAATATGTAATCCTACTTTATGGAAACTACACTTGTTTCTGTTCCCCATCTATAAAGGGAACAGTATACATTCACATTTCTTTTATATAAAACTTCAAGTTACTTTGTCTTTTTAACCCCACTTTTCTGAATCCTACAATGTTCTTGTGCAAAATGAAGACAGGTTCCATTTATAACTGCTCCTCAAGAACAGGGACTACTTAATCTGCATGACGAAACATCTTTCTTGAACACATTGCAAAGTAGCAGTGATACTAGTTACCACAATTTTAAAATATATTGAGAATTATATAAGAACTGTTTTAGTCATTTTCAGCCTTACCTTTACACCTCTATTTCATCCACTGTAAACAAGGAATTAGAGAATATATTTTTATCATTATTCCATGCTGAAGCTAATTTAAATCTTGTGTTCTTCCCCCCCCCCATTTTCATATACTTACCATGATAACATGTCAATGTCTTTTCATAAATCTCTCTAGAAACATGATCTGATTTTTGCTTTGCTTTTCCAGAATCCAGTGCTTCATCTTGATCAGTTTTCCCTAAAATTTCAGAATTTTTCAGTATAGAGTTCATGGAAGCATTGAGGTTATCAAGAGCTGTGAACTTCATTTCAGGAAATTCTCCCTGGAAAAAGTTACCTGTATTTACTGTCATATTCTTAGAACAATCTACAGGCAAGGGTTCTACAATTTCTAATTTTTGGACCATGGGTTTTAACTTGTTCATCAAGGAATCCATCTTATGAGAGACTTCCTGGTCCTCCAAAAAATTCACTTGTCCCTGATTGATACGTCTGAAATAATTCTTTTTTTGCCTGCTGTCTGTAATACCTGAACTAAGGCTTCCTTTTTCTTTACCTTGATTATCACAAGTATTACTAATGTTAGATTCTTTATGTGCTATTGGTGCAGAATCTACTCTCTTTAATGTATCAGCATTGTTGCCAACATTTTCTGTGGAGGCTTCAGCTTGCAGTATATTTATAGCCATATTATTACTCTGAGCAACTAAAGTTCCTTGAGATTGCTGAGTTTCAGTTATTTTATTTCCATAAACAGCCTGTGTGCATAACGCATCCTTATTTTTTAATTCTTCACTTTTGTAAAGTGAGAATGTCGTAAGATCTTTAGTTGGTATTACATATGCTTTACGAGCAGCCTTTGCCAATGTATGTTTTAATCTGCCTGGTGAAAAATTACCACTCTTTTGATCTACTTTTTGAGTAATTTTATTTACACTGTCATTTTCAGTTTTCGTTTGTCTGTAACCACCTTTTTTGCTGCATTTACTCTTTATAATATTCTTCCGGTCTTGTTTTCTCTTGTTGTCATGTTGGCACCTGTCTGTTTGAGACTTTTTTGAACCATATTCTTCATACTTCCCATTACCTGCTTTACAGTATTTGGCTGTGTTCATTTCAGAAGGGTTTTGAATAGTTTTCCTGTTTCTTTGCATTCTCACACATTTCTCGTTTTCATGTAGAAAGTCCTGCTGAGAAGGTGGTACAGGAGAGGTGGTATCCTGGAATGCCAAACTTTCAGCACAACAAACTTGAGGTGGGATCTCTTGACTAGGTAAGTTTGAGTCTGCTTTTTTAATTTTGTTTTCCACATCTTCCAGTGTTTCTGAGGAATCTTCTTTATTTGCTTCTTGTTCTTGTTTTTGATGCACTAGGCTAACTAGATGTGTTCTTCTAGTATCTGTATCCTTACTAAGACTATTTTGGTCTTGATTACGGTCATTGGTATTCAATAAATTCTGTTTCTCTCTAGAATTCTGTGCAGGTAGCTGTTCTGTCTGACTTTGGAGTAGCTGAGTTGGTGGGTCAGTAGTTTCTGAAATGTTTTTGTCAGTCCTAGCGTGCTTTTCTTCTGCATAAAAATTTGAACTGACTTCAGTCTTGTTTTTAATTTTCTCTTTCTCCCTTTTAGAATATTTTACCTTTCTGAAATTTGCCAATACTTTATCAGAATTTGCATTATTATTTTTATGTAATTTGTCTTTTGATGCAACTGTGAGCAGTTCACCTGCATCACTGGCAGTCAACTCCATATCAGCATCATAAACAGTTTCTTCAGATTTCATCCCATCAGTAGGAAGCGTCTCCTTACATACACTGCTAAAACCAAGTTGTGAAGGAATAACGCGTGATAAGTCACTTGGACTTTCCTGCAAATTCACCTTGTTGCTGCTGCTGTTACCATGACGAAGCAGTTTTGAGCTACATTTTTTATCAAAATCAGTTCTATTAACTTGTGGTTTTGACACATAAGATGTTGCACATTTCTTTCTTGCAACCACATTTCCACAGAATGGCAGTGAACTATCATTGTATTGTCTTGTAAACTCCTCAGACTGTCTTAGAGATGGTACATTATTGACAGGAGTTAGAACTGTGCTATTACTGTTTAGTTCTGTGCAAAACTGATTTTCTGGGAAAAAAAAAAAAAAAGACAAATTTTAGCAGCTTGTCAGAATAAGACACCTTACTGAAAGTTGGATGGGAAGCATGGAAAATGACAAACTGCATTCTTCTACAGTGTGGGTGGTGAGGCACTGGAACAGGTTGCCTAGTGATGTGGTTGATATCCCATCTCTGGAGACTTTCAATGCCAGACTAGATCAGACCCTGGGCAACCTGATCTAGCTGTGCATGACCTTGTGCATTGCAGGGGAGCTGGACTAGATGGCCTTCAGAGATCCCTTTGAACTCTAAGGATTCTATGAAATAAAAATCCATTTGTTTCCTATGACCTCTACAGCTGTTATTTAGCTATCACAATGCTTTTCTGTTCACATTAATTTTGTTACACTTTCAAATGTGTTGTTTAAATGAACACAAGTCCACAAGTTATAGTTGAGACAGCTGTGCTTATGGGTGATCACCCCTTCTCAATAGTGTAGTAGTAGTTTAGTTTAGGAAGTATAGTGTAGTTTAGGAATCTTATTATATCTTCTGTATTGCACATCAAATAATGAACTATTTCATACCAACTCTC
The DNA here is from genome assembly GCA_013399175.1 of Odontophorus gujanensis. Lineage (NCBI taxonomy): Eukaryota > Metazoa > Chordata > Aves > Galliformes > Odontophoridae > Odontophorus > Odontophorus gujanensis. The sequence goes on along the minus strand of VXAB01007545.1, from coordinate 399,530 downwards.
ACCTAGCCCTGAAAAACAGGTCATCTGTACAGAAAATACATCTTGCCTCCTAAAAATGTAATTTAGATCTGGTGGGAACCACCATTGACAATCTCATTTAACTTTTGGTTACTTTTACCAGAAGGCAATGATAAGGCAAACTTGACTTGATCTGAACACATTTCCTTTGTCAAAATAGTGGTACTTCTAAAATAATTTGCTATTTCACACACAGAAGGGCTACCTTGCTGTTTTCCAGCAGATGTTGAAAGTAAAGGGAGCTTCACTGGCAATTCTACAGATCTGAAAAGAGAAAAGCTTACTGTGAAGATTTTACATTTTAGCTATAATATTCAATCATTTAAAACATTTATTTAATAATATATAAAAGCAGAAAACAAGAACTCTGGTATGAAATGCACTTCTGCTTCTGTTTTAGGGGCAATGGTATTTATGACGTCTCTTCTGCTTTGTGCTGGTGAGATCTCACGTAGAATGAAGTAAGTTATTCAAACACATTTACTCCCCCTGTCTCCCTAATCATTACAAGTTGCAGATAGTTTCTGGAATAGATAGAAAACCGTTTCTAGTTACTTCAAAAATATCTAGATCATGAAAAGAGTATTATAAATGAATAAATAAATAAAAGAAAAACAAAGCTACACACACTTACCAGCTTCCACATTTAATATAACTTACCTCTCTGACTGGCACGTACTCTTTAGCTGGTCATCAGTACAGCTACTTGGACTGTCTGACAGAAGAAAAGAACTCTGAAGATTCTTTCAAAAGAAGAACAGAGGGGAAGAAGTAGTTTTGTTTAAGCCGTGTAACTATATGTATCCTTTCACCTGATACATAGTTTTCAGACATTTTGTAAACAAGATTACATCCCGTATTTTTACCGCCTGTAGTGGTGAAATGCCATTGACTTCAGCGGACTAGGGATTCACCTCTACAGCAATAGAGGTAGATGCTTAAAATGCATATATGATTTCAACATTTTCGTTAAATAGGTATTTTGAAAATACTATCCTGGAGCAATGGCATAGATTTTGATATGGTAATAGTTAAAAAAATCTTACCTCAGAAAGACTGCTTATTTCTATTGCTGTTAAGAGGTTATCATTCAAAAATGCTCCTATTTCTCTAAGAGTTTTATTCTGCATACAAAAGAAAAATAAAAACCATATAAATTGATTTTATATTACTTTTTTTTTTTCCTAAGAAAGACAAGATATAAAGGTGAATATATGTTGAAAATTTTCACTCAGCTGAGGACAAACTAAATTTTCAATATCTTTTAACACAGAAATGAAGCTGACACTAAAACAGACATGGTTATACAGATTCAGTGACAAATAAACTGGTTAGTGTAAAAACTGCAAAGAAAGGAAAACAAACAAAAAAAAACCCAACAATTTGCCATGAGATGACAGCTTCAAAAATCAGAGATGCAAGTATTAAAATCACCATTTTGAGAAGCAAAGTTATGTTTCAATAAAAGATGAAAGCAGATCTAGGTTTAAACATTACTGGCACTATACCAAACAGTTTAGTTTTTGACGAAGCAGGATATTATGAAGCTGCAGCTTTTCTACTTCTTTCTGAAGAAAAATCCTCTCATTCTTCAACTTCCGAGAACTTTCTTTCTCCACACTCAAAGCCAGAGCTAACGCTTTATTATTTTGTTTTAAAGATACTTTCAACAATGATGAATTATCTATAGGAGACAAAATTATACCATTTTATTTTCCACAGCTCCAGTTACAGGCCCTCTCTCTATATATATATCATCACTACATAATAATGTTTTTATCTATATTTTTTTTTTGGCAGAAGAGTAGCAATACCTGACATAAAACTATTTCTTGTTGACTACCATTCTGAACTCTCCTTTTAGTTTTGAGTTTCATGCAAGGATTCTGCTGGTCTGGATTTTATTAATTTATATTAAACAAAGATATTTTACGAAGAATTTTAAGTGTATCATTTTAAAATGTACAGTGGTTCCAGCCATCTAATCACAGCAACAAAAAATTACAGATAGAAAGTTTAAACATTCTGAGCAAGTATTCTTTGATTCTCTAATTGTCTCAATGAAGCATTTGTTATAAAAGCCATTCTACAAATGGGAATTGAACATGTAATACAATGATAACTATGTTGTAAACTGTCACCGATTTCATTTATACCTGTACCTCAGGTTTTAGATGCCCAAAACAACTAGAGCGTGGAGATTAGAAATGCATTTGAACATTTTTTAATTTTTTATTTTTTAATAAACACTAGCACACCAAAGAGAAAGCACTGAAGCTATATAGAGAATAAGGTAAAAAATCAACTTAGAACCATGCATTTTAAACTTCAGACTGTCCTAAAGCATTGAACATACTGCATTCAACAGCCGCCATCCAGCAGATCACACTAGCCATGACTGTTTTTCCCTACATTCTTAGTAAATAGCAGCAATTTTACTTAAACGGGACTTACTTATTAATTTAGATTTTATTTTAGATGCCAAAGAAGTATTCAGTTTTGCAGTTTGTAGAGCTCTGTCTCTCTTCCTGTGCCCTCTGACAGCATCCGAGGTAAAATCAGAAGGTAATTTAGCAGTTGCCTGTTTATCCATCATCAGAATGAACCTTGTCAGGGGGAAATCACACTGTCAAGAGGGATCTGCAAATGGCACGATTTCGGTCACAAATTTTGAACTTAGGCCGCATTACTTCTTAATGAGGATTTATTATATGTAAAGCTGAGAAGGCTGTTCAAGATTTAAGTCATATTATCACATTTAAGTAACAAAGTCTAAAAGGGTGACAGATTTTACTTCTATAGATCCCATCAAGTAACCTTATCCAGATTTACCCTTAAGAGCAAAGAGCGGGAAAAATAAAGAAACAAAAAACTGACGTCACTGGACAATACAACCGAATCAGCTTTGTCCACCCGAGTTTTCATAGGAATTTTTAAAATAAACCGCGTTACGGATGTTAAATATCGAAGTGCGCTGCAAGAAAGACCATCCCTCGCGATCCGTCCCGACCCTCGGCCGCTGTTCTCCTCAGCGCCATGGGGCGGCGCTCCCGCCTCCCCTCAGGGGCCGCCAACGGCTGAGTGCGCCCAACGCCCGCCTCGCGCCCCGCATCGTAGGGCTGTTTGCAAAGAAGTGCCATTAGGTTAAAAGCAGAAATCCATCTAATTCCTTGTCAGCAGAGGGGCTAATTTTCTTCTTCTCTGCTCTTCAGCTAGTAGCAATAGAGGAAGATACAACCGAGGTTATCAAACTGACGCGGATACGTTTGCAAACAAAAGATGGCAGTGAGCGTGCGTGCTGCCTGCACACGTAGGAGTGTGCTGTGTTAGAACCAGTGCTAGGCAGATCTCTCCCATTTCAGGTACTGTTAGGTTTGGCAGATGTGAGGAAGTGCTTTAGCCCAGCAAAACGCTTCCCTCCAAAGTCTGCTCTGATCCCAAAGCACAGCCCGTGCCCTGTGACGCTCATTTCACGTGCATTCTCTTTCCCCACGTGAGCTCAGCTCTGCCAGCAGTTCACGCAGACGCTGATTGCTGCTGCTGGCCCAAGGATTAGCACGGATACAGTGAACAGTTTTGTGAAAATGTGGAGAAAGGGAAGGTCACTGCTTTAATTCATTTGAAGATTTGCAGAGATGTGGAAGGTCAAAACAATAATAACGATAATAAACCATGTATTTTTTCCTAATTTCCATATGGTATTTGGCACAATTTCTCAGCATGTCCTGAAGCTTCATAACCTTGTGCTTCTATGCAATCCCTTTAAAGCACAGATTCGACCCAGCAGACCTCATATAACCGTGGTACAGCCTCACAAGACATCTATGAGTGACTGCAGCTGCTATGAGGTCCTGAACAAATCACAGAATAACCTCACACAACTGTAACAACAGAAGGCTGGTCCAGACGCCATGACTCACCTCCCTGTGCCTTCCAGCACGCAGAGTTTTCATCCGGATCCAGTCACAAGTTTTCATTTCCTTCAGTTTTACAGCAGCCCCAGCACCTTAAGGAGCAATCACCAAACTGCCCTCTGCTAATGTTTATGTCACAACTGTTGATATTAAATAAAATTAAACACCACCTGTGGTGCTACTTTCCTTTGCATTCAGCTGGGGAACTTTTCACATTTCACATGTGAAAATGCTCAGTTAGTTGTCAGCTGCTTGAAGGGGGAGGGAAGAGCCTAAAGGCTTCACACCCTGTATGCCATAAGTAGTGCAGAAGTCTGGTTTGCAGTCACTTGGGATCCCATCGTTAGCCTTTAAACTGAGTAGAGATGAGAGGGAGTGTGGGAAAGGCAGGCAGGCAGACCTGCTGTAACTGTTCTCAAAGCTTAAAAACAAGATAGACACATTCCTGCATATGCAGCGTGAAGGTAACTGTGTTCTTAGTGGGCTTCAGATTCCAATTAGAAGAGCTGGTGTTTTGGGTTTTATCTCTTTTCTACACATACTTGGCAGAAAGTTTGTGGAAACCAGGGTTTGGCATTGTTACATCTTGTATGATTATTAATTTGGCATTTACAAGTATTGGGCTCTTAATGTATGTTGTAGCAGAAAGTAAGGTCTTTTTGTTTTGGAGGCAACTTTTAGTTTGTTTTGGAAAACAAGGATACATCCCACAGCAAGGTTTCATGTTTATGGATGTTTTTATACAGAGGCCAAGACGAGAGCACAAGAACCTGATGCTTCGTGTCTATTTCTGCAGCATTTCGGTCAGCAAACAGCTGCACCGCAGCCATAAACCACTTCTAGAACACTTTCTGTAAGTTGTCATGCATGAGGGTGCACAGGAAGCAAATAGCAGCCTGCACTTGTCCAGGGTACTTAAATATGTTAAAGCATTAATAACGTGCTCTAAGATTAAAAAAATAAAAATAAAAAGAAAGGAAGAAAGAAAAGAAGAAAAAGGTTTTCGCCTTACAGAGCGGCCGAGTTTATGTACGCCCGCCTCCCTTCGGAGGACGAAGGCACCGAAGCAGCTCCCCGCGGGCTCGGGTCGGCGGTGCCGGCGGTGACCCGGCCAGGAGGTGCCGCGGCGGCTCGGCTCGCACGCCCCCAGCCCGGCCCTTCCTGCCGCCATCTTGCGGAGCCGAGGAGGCCCGGAGGCGGCGGGAGCGGCCGCGGGGAGGCGGCGGCGCAGGTACCGCGCGATGGCGGCCTCCTGCCGGCGTGTGCGCGCCCGCGGAGGGCTGGGGGGCTGCGCCTCTGCCGCGGAGTGGGTCCAGCGACTGGAGGGAGCTCGGGCCTGCGCGGGGCGGCTCCTAGGATACATTTTGTTATTGTCTTTCGCACGTCCTAACCACTAATCTGCCTCTCCATGCGACTTGAAAGAGTAACTTCGTGATTTCCTCGTTTTTTATAGTAAAGGCATAAACATTATTTTGAATTTTGCTATTCACGCTGATTCATTTGGAAAGCTGATTTACAGTACTATGTTACAGACGTGTAATAGCTGAGCTAACAGATCTGCGTGTAAAATTTCGGTCTTAACATTAGATTGACTCTTCTCCGTACCTGTTACAGTGTGGAATAGCTCGTAATTAACATTCTCATTTGCAGATGCAATGGCAGAGGGCAAGGCGGCAGAGGAGCAGGGTATCCTACGGCTGAACGTGCGAGGATGTCTGTACAGTGCCAGGCGCCAGTCTCTGTGCCGCTTTAAGGACTCGATGCTAGCTTCTATGTTTAGTGGACGCTTTCCTCTAAAAATGGATGAGTCTGGTAAATATGTTAAAGCTGCATCTAAAACATTCTGCCTAGGGAGCTCTGTGGAAAATATTTTACGTACCCATTTTATTGTCTCTTCTTCCAATTTGTTGAGCATCAGTTGGTATCTTGAATACCAGGATGTAAAACAATTATACATGCATGACTTATGAGTAATTCATCAAAATTCCACATCACTGTTCCTGTTTGCAAACATACATGTTTGTACAGTGCTTAGCCCTGCTGTGTTGCAGTCAAAACTGCAGAACACACTACTACAGTATGAGTGTTAAGTCGGGTTCTATTTATGCCTTCTTATATTCTCCCAAGGCATCTGGCTCTGTCTATTCATTATGCAAGGAGGCTGGGGTTTTACCTTTCTTCCAAAATGCCTCAGCATCCAGTAAGGACTGCATTTCTGACCAGCACGGTATGATATGAAAACTTGAATACAGCTATTCAAGAGTCAGATTTCACCCCTGTTTGTGACTTGGAAGTACTGACAAAGTATGCCCAGTTCTAAAGCTATGGTGAACAGACAGTAGTGACTTCTTGATGTTCACTTATGGCAGTTTAAAATATCCAAAATGTTTACAACTTGTTACAGGCAGGATTTTGCTATCATCCTTCAGTTGCAGTGAACAGAATATTATATACAGCAGTATACAGTTTGGGTGGTGATTTTGTGTGGTCAATGAGCTCAGCATCGAGAGAGAGAAATTAAGAAAGAAACAAAACTGTAAAACTTAGGCAAGATCCTGAGAAGTTGAGACTGAATACATACAAAAGCTGGTGCTGCTTTTTACACCACCCAAAATTGAAAAACAAAACAAAACAACAACAACAACAAAAACCAACAACCCTTTCTGGAGAGCAAAAAATAAAAGAAAAAAAAATACAAAAAATTCTAGAAATCTTTCTAGATTAAAATTTTAGGATTTTAAGTACTTGAGTGCAGTACAGTTGAGGTTTTATACTGGCATGGTCCTGTGCAGATTAGCGATATTGCTGCCATTCCAAACAAGCAAAAAATTCTTCACTATGAATTATATCTTCAAGTTAACTAGTATTCCAGGGAAACAAAGCAGCAGATTTAAAATAACAGAGAAAGTATACTCAGTTACTTCTTCTAAGTAAGTAAAACTAATAATTCTAAGTTTTATACAAAAGCTTTACTTGATGATTTGGTAGAATGTGAGAAATCTGTATTCACTTGTTGGAAACGGTATCTTAAGTTCATTATGTGTATGTTTTCAGGGGCCTGTCTGATTGATAGAGATGGAAGCTTGTTTAAATATCTTTTGGATTATCTTCATGGAGAAGTTCGGATTCCTGAAGATAAAGAGATTCGAATTGCACTGCAGGAGGAAGCAGATTATTTTGGCATCCCTTATCCATACAGCCTGTCTGACCACTTGGCCAATGAAATGGAGACATATTCTTTAAGGTCAAATGTAGAGCTTAAGAAGGTCTGTATGTTTCTTAAATTTTTAAAGATATACTATTTTAAAGATGTACCACACCATTCATTAGCAGCAGCTATTAAAACCATGTATGTGCAAGTGCAAGTTAGCACTTTTTTTTTTTTTTAAATCACCACTTTAAATCATTGAGAATTTAGGAATAAGAAACCCTAGAATTGATAACGCAGTCATAGTCATCAAGTGTATCAGCCTTTCCGCCCTTGCAATACAGCAGCAGTTTAAAGTTGACTCTCTTACATGCAAGTTTGCTTTAAAAACTTGTATAGTAGGAAAGATGTATAGTTCTCTATTTTAGACTCTCCCTTATTCATCTCCTTTTGAGAAGCATAAAACAATTCTAGTCTTTTGAGGTTTTTTTGCAAATTAGGGGTTTGCCCTGTCTTCAGGTATTCCTGCTGCCTCTCAGTGAATTTCTCCTAACTGTAGAACATTCTCTGTTGTCATCCAATAAGATATACTGCTCACAATATTCTAGATAAACTACATCCTTGATATACTTAAAAGAGATCACCAGTACAGTTAAAAAATTTCAGAAGGAAAATTTATAAAACTAAACGTAATGACTATTAATATTTTTTGCTTTTTTTGTTGTTGATATTGTTTTATTTATCACCACTTTTTCCTAGGCTTTGTTGGATTTCTGCAATTCTTATGATTTAGTCTGCACCAAGCCTACTGTTTGGGTCCTGCACTATCTCAGCACTTCTGGAGCAAGCTGTGAAAGTAAAATTATTGGTGTGTATGCCACAAGGGCTGATGGGACTGATGCAATTAATAAGGAGCTAGGAACAAAAATTCATAGTAAAAGCATCTACAAAAGGTAAGCTGACTTTAAAACTCATGAAAGCACTATTAAGAGACTATGAACATTAATGTGTCATAATAATACCTAAATATTACTTTACGTAGCTAATATAGCATTATTATACTATAAATCAGTGACAGGAATGAGATTATTTCCTGCTTTGAAAATATCCAGCTAATATAATATTCACATTTAACAAAATAAAGACTAAGAACAAAGGACAAGAATTCAAGAGAGTCCACAGAAGGTCACTACACACAGTTGCTCTAAGATCTCAGTTGCTATTTTTAAAATGTCTCAACCATTTCAAATCGCGTTATAATTTAGGATCATATTTACATCAAGCATTATCAGTGATATTTACACCAAGAGTTATCACTGAATACTGAAAGAGTCCCTCAAAATATTCACAAAGCTGGTAATGATTAATGAGATTCTATTTTGCAGTCTGCTATGACAGCAGAAGGAAACATTTAACATAGAAAATAACTGAAGATGAAATTATTCTAATTCTTTAAAGGACATGTACATTTCAACAAATATTAACATATTTTTACAGTAGTAATTTCAAGATATTAATAGACCTGTACTTCCAAGTGTCTGGAAGCAATTTCTCTTTCCCTTGATCTCGCAGTACAGAGTCAGGAGTGTAATCCACTGTATACCTTCTGAAAAATGATTAAGATAGAGCTTTTGATATTGCATCATGTTTATAATTAAGATTCATATTCTCTTAAATTAGGCTGGGAAAATGAGTTTCTATTCTGAGATGTTCGAGTATGTAGTAATTCAAGTGTCTGTCCTCCTGCTGTGTTTTCCCTTTAAAAATATGATTCATATTTAGAAGAATAAATTTTACATCATTTTACATCATATCCAGATACAGGGCGTTCACATGCATGCAGATAATAGGAGAGTGCCTATCTGGAACTCTTATAGAAATTACAATGAAATCCACATAACATTTTCTTATCCACTTTACAAAACATTTACTACTGAGTCCTTTCGTAGTTGGAAGTTGGTAAAGGAATAATAGCTATCATAGCTGTAACACTATTTCATCAGTGTTACATTTTTAGGGACCTAGGTAGATCTACCATGTAACTGTTACCTTAAAAACAATATTTCTAGAGAAGCTGGAAATAACGTCCAATACATCTGGAGCTATTACTCAGAAGCTGAACTGAAAAAGATGATGGATGCTTTCGGCACCTGGGAAGGAAGAGGTAGAGTATTAATTTTTTGCTTCTATTTTGGTATTTTTCTACAGAAAAAAAAAAGCCAATAATTATATAATAATAAAATCTGTGGATGTTTTCACTAATTCAGTATATGACATGTAGAAACTCCAACAGAGGGGTTATTTGAAGGGAAAACAAAGTCTTGATGTTCTAATGAGCTGCTGTGAGCTAGCATACATGAACAGATGCAGTGAGAGCCACCACATGCAACAGGTGACAGAGACCCTGAGCACTCTGATGGAAACCCACACTGGTTGTAAGCACAGGTACTTGTCAGCATAATTTCAAAGCTGAAATTCTACCTAACAAAATACATGCATTCATTTAGTCAGGTGGAGGTACACACAATACTGTGTTCTCTCAGCTCAGTGATACAATGTCTTTGAAATGCAGGTGTCAGCTACTGGAGAGTGCCCCAGGAGCTCATTGAATGCTGGACTCTTGAAGAGCGCTCTTTGAAAGGCAGTTTGCACCATATGCCTCCAGTTCATAAAAGGTATGCTGACCTGCACAGTTGGCTTAGTATGAAATGGAAAACAGCATAAGGATTTTTTATTTGTGTGTGTGTGTGTAGTTTCAGGTTCTTTACATTGTTATGAAAGTTTTCTCAGTTGTTCCTATTAACATTTACATGTAATATCTTATTTTCATTGAGAGCATATTCGGAGAACAGACCTTGCTATAAATTATCTTTTCTTGGCTGCTGAAATTCTATTCTACTTCTGCAGCCTTTAAAGCATCATTAAAGAGTGGAAAGGAGTCATTTCAAAAAGTAGAGAACAGTACTAGCTAAATGGACTGATTGCAAAATCTTGAAATTTTTCAAAGTGATTTTTAAGTGATTTTCACATTTCTAAGGTGCTCTACTTTTACACTAGAATATTTTCTTTTCAGTTTTGTGGTTGTAATTCTGACAACAGTTCAATTCTCAATACGTTACCTAAAAGCATTATTCACAGGTGCATGTACACAGTTATCTGAGCCACTCCACAGCCACTTTACTGCTACCTGGGGAGGAGGATCCTGCTCACCTTATGTCTGGCCACACTGTCCTTTCGGCAGCACCCACAGAGCTATGTCAGTGTAACATGACTTACAGAGGTAGAAGAGGTTGCTGGTTACTGTTGATGCAAAGGCATACCTGACTGCTGTGATGAACAGCTGAGAGTGATAAGAGATACCATCACCAGCAGAAAAATAACAGAACATCAGATTTATGCATTGCTGATTTTGGAATTTTAAGAAAAATAACTAAAATGCATTGTCTGTTTCTTCAATTAAGATCCTTTGTTTTACAGACGCTTAACTGATTTATCTGAAGTGGAAGACTGTATACCATGCAAAGTGGGTCCCAAGCCAATCAGATTCTCAGGTCCCTCCACAAGTACACATATCAAAGTCAAGAACTCAGCTTCATTAAAGGTAGCTGCTTGCAATGCTTCACATTCTGCAGTAACTCTTAAACGACCAAACAGTGAAAGTTCGATACTGTACAAAGCAGCTTCTAAAGCTGTGTCCACAACATCCACCCCAGAGCCCAGCAATTCCCAGGTGCTCCATGGAAAGGGGAGTGCTGATGACGAAGCATCGTGTCAGATGACTTTCAAGATCTCGGTGCACAGGAAGCCTGACAGCAGCCGTGTAGTAAAACTGAAGCGAACTCCACTTTTTCTTGTGACACCATCTCAGTCATCATCTGTGTCCACTAAAACAACTGAACAGGACAAAGCTGCTATTGAAATTCCTACTACATCTACAGTACTAAACAAGAAAGAGCCAACAGAGACTATTAAGCTTAAGTGTAATAAAGTGGATGGATAACACTGGACTCAGCCTGATAGGCTGTGGAGCTTGGGAACATCTGGCCTAAGAGCTCATCATGTCATTTATTCAAGGATTTGATAGAAAACCATGGTGAAAAAAGTTAGTGGAGAGCACAGGGAGAAATGAAGTCTATTTTCTGATGGACAGCATAGAAGATGACATGCTTATCAAATTTAATTACAGTTAATTCCCTTAATCCACATATTGCAAGTAGGGTAAAAATAGTAACAATGATTACCAGTTATTAGATTCAAGTTTGTCACGAGTGTGCAATATACTGAGTACTGTAAAGATTATTTGTTTTTATTTTTTAAGTTGAATGCACAATTACTGGTACTTTCAGCGAAGAGAAGTTGCCATTTTATTATTAATAGCAATTAAAGGGACCATCTTTACACGTACACAGAAAACTGATAAACACAGAGAAAGAAGAGCATGGCTAGGGAGTAATAAGGCAGTTTTTCCTTAGACCTGAGACATACATACACTAGTTTCCTCTGGGGTGCCACATGCCACTAGAGCAAGGCTGCTGCAGGCAGTGGTGCAGCTTTCGTATTCTGCGTTACACTGCTGCGGGACTTCTTGTCCTCGCTACTACTAGGGTGCATTTTGAGCAACAATACTGAAAAGCTCCTGTATGTGTCTTATCAGAAAAGAAAAGCAGAATTTGGGAGACCTTTTAAAAAGTCCTTTTGGTTGTTTAAACCAATGCTGTTTAAGTTTCCCAAATTTGGCTTCATTTTGTGCAACTGTTGGCTTATAGTTGGGTACTGTTCTCTTTTTGCTAATGCTTTTGCAACACCATAAATACAGCTGGCCATAGATGTTGAGAAGTCCTATTACATCATCAAAATGAAATGTTCTTAAAATTTGTTTCTTTAAGTCTTTTATTTTCTAGGTTATTTAGGAGAAATCACATTTTAAGGCTTTTCATCATAACCACAAGGACTTGAAATTTCATTTTCAAAGTATAAAAAAGAAAAAACACATTTTCATGTACTAACATGCACTTTAAGGAGACATTTTGCAATGAATGATAGTTATTTACTGTAATCACAGAATCATAGGGGTTGGAAGGGACCTCTAGAGATCATCGAGTCCAATATTTTAATTTTCTGCTATTATGTATACTGAAGACCAGCCTACCTTTAAAATCATTCAACTACTGTAAATAAACCTAAAAAGCCACAATGCAAAGGCTCTCCTGTCCCACAGACGAGATTCTTTAAATATCAGAAAGAGCAAAAATTAAGGGAGATACTAACAACGTAACTTGCTCTTTGAGCATGCAATTCATCACTGACACTATGTATTGAAAAGCATTTTTTTAAATAACTACCTTCTGTGTGACATTTATTTCAGTACTTAGCAAATAGCTGAGCCCTATACTGGATACCTTTAGGTCGTTTTACAATGCTTTCTCTTCAACTTTTGATGAATTTTTAGGCTTCTCTCAACATCATATAAAAGCTCACAAGTATAGCTTCTTGCAGATATCTAAGAGTACAACTGATCCCGTTGGACTTCCTAAGCCTGTGCTAGTTCAGGGTTTAATCGTTCTGGTGGTACAGTATTTTTCATGTAATGTTCATATCATTTGCATTCCAGTGGCTTCAGTGAGTCTCATCTTTGTCCTAAATACACTGGCACGTGGTTATAAAAAGAAAGAAAAATTCCCTTTTATTTCAGCAGATGAAATAGAGAATGAAAGTGGCTGTGATGTGGAGGTAGAGCAAGTATTTTATTTTTTTAGAGACTTGATTTTTTGATCAGATGAGATCCACATGTGGCTTTTTAAGTAAGCACTTTTGTCTTTTTTTATTATTATTTTTAATCTCTGTGAAGCTTGCTAACAGTTTTTTGTAATGGATGGACTGATGTTAAACAGCTTTATAACAGCTGAACCTTCAAGGTGACTCTATTAAAGATTTGTCTATATCCACCCAAAGCCTTTAAAAGTGTAAAATTAAACAGCATTTAATCTTCTCTCTGGGAGGCAGAGAGCTGAAAACAAACTTGCCTGTTCAAGGATTAGTCATCTCTTACTCTAGCTAACAGACTGTTTTTTTGAGGCCTGGAACAAACAGCAAAAATTCTGCAAGTCCGAGAGTTTCCTGCAAGTTAAACTTTCCTTAATCTGTGTGATCCCAAGTTTCTTCAATGACCACAGTTTTCTTAATGTTACACTTATCCAACTCAGGGTTACCAGGCAGTATAGTGAACTGAAGTGATAATGGCTTGCTTTGCATCCCTGTACAATTGCCACTCATAGAAGAAACCATACTTAGAAAGTTTCTTCACCCTAGGAATTTAATAGCTGCACTCTAGAGAGTGACACGCATCACACCGGTGAACTTGGATGTTTTTCTCTTCCCCCTCACAAACACAGTCAATTTTCCAGTTGTTTAGTCCTCACTTTCACTACTGTTCTTACAAACCATCTGTGATATGCCATTATGTAGAAAAACACCATTCCAATTTAATTTCTAGAAGATTAAATGCCTATTATCATCAGGATGCGATTTCAAATAGATGTAATTCTATCTGTATGCTTCAGAGTATGGAGAACTCGCACTTGCTGTAACCAAGCAGACATTGTTTCATCTGTTAGGGGCACATGTTAACACTGATTTTCAGGGAGACTTTTGAACAGGCTTTTTTTCAGCTAAAGAGCCATGGAAACAAAATGCAGTTAAATGATCTTCTGTGAACCAGGCATTAATTCAGAGATGCTTCTCTATGAAATACAGCTCAAGTTACTTGCAAGTAAAGCAACTGATGATTCTCTCAAGACAGAGAATCATCTCTGAATGATTCTCAAGAACTGACTGTTCACACACTGACTGCTCCTAACAAAGCTTTCTTTTTCTCTCTTTCAAGCTGTTCATTCACTCTTTTAAACCCACTTAAACGTTTTAGATAATAAACATTATGTAGTACAAATATTTACTATGGTCAAAAGGAAATGCCAACGTTATCCAGGAGGTAAGAAGAGTTTGTTTAATTCTCAATCCATGATCTCACTTGGCAACAATGGGAGGCCAGTTGTACCATCAAAAACTTGAGAGTGAAGAGTGAAAGTGTGCCTACAAATAAAGCTCTGTAAATATGAGGTGGCGAAGCCCCCAAAAGATCGAGAGTCATTTTGGGCAACTTTAAGCAAAATGTCAAGCAGCAGAAACAGGCACAGCTGATTTTACAGACCTTTGCACTTATTCTGAGTTTCTGAGTACTTCCTATGGAACTTTATTAAAAAACAAAACAACCCCCAAAAAACAAACAAACAACAAAAAAAAGCAACCCAAAAAACAAGAAAACAAAACAGTAATCAGCCACCTTATACCAGCATTTATCACTTAGCTGAGTAACACTTCGCATCAATAATCTGACCATTTTCAAATGTCCCATTCCTATATGCATTTTTTAGCTGATTCTACTTTCAGGTACAACATCCATGAACATTTTTAGTACAGTTTGTTTAGTTGTTTGCTATACTGAAATAGCTGTATAATCTCAGGTTTCTGTTATATACTCAGGTAGGTAACTGGCAATGGTTCTACAGCATGTGGCCTCTGGAGCCCATCATATCTCTACTGCAGTGATAAGTACACAAAAGTTAAAGGTGCAGGTGATTTATAAACTCTTGATACATCCCAGTCACTACACAGGGAAACAGATTCACCACAGGAAATGCCATTCACCCAAGATTAGACCAGGTCGCTCTCCTACAGCAGCAGGATCCAGGAAAGTGGTAGATAAACTAGAGTACAAACTTATCCTTTCCAAAATTATCAGTTTCAGTTCCAGAGCAACAGCTCCAATGACTTTAAGTCACTTAATTTTTTTTTTTTTTCCAAACTTCTTATTTTTTTTTCAAATTTTGCTTAATATAGCTTGGCTATGTTGAATTACATTATCTTTCTAGTTTTCCAGCCACATACCTGGTGCTTTGTTTTTATGAGTTCTAGTATTAATCTCAACTTGATTGTACACAAAAAAAATTGAACCTGTTCTAAAAGACCAGGTGTTAGGGTGTGTTTCCACTTTCAAAAGACAGTACAAAATGCAGTGGGAATTCCACATTTCAGTGACGCAAAACAACTGCATTTGGTTTGCAAATTAGGGGAACTATTCTTCTCTAAGATGACTTGCTGGCCTTAAAGCCAAGCCTTGTCCAGCCCTTAATTCTCCCACCGACCCCTGTACACAACCTTTATGTTAAAAGTATCACACACGGCTAGATTGAAATTTGAAGATAGGAAGTTCTGCTGAAGATAAGTCCAGGAGTATCTGATTAATTAATTATAAGTATAGTAAGCAGTAAAACACTCCAAGAAAATGGCAAATAAAATTCTAGCAGAAGCACAGAAAGATAAGATAAAGGGATACCATTCTGATACAGCTATGTTTCAGAGCCAGCCACGTAACGGTTAAAATGTGCACTGCAATACTACAGCATATTTGCTGTGTCAAGACTGCAGAGTTCCCAGAACCAGCCATATCTACACTTTTATCTCTCATCAAAGATACGTGTCTGTGTCACAGTCTGAAGGTAAATGCTCTCTCTCACCTGTTAGTCTTGGATCTGTCATGCACTAAGCCTCCAGCACAGCAAAGAGAAGCTGGTATTGAAGAGCACAGGGTCGTCCTGTTGTGCTGAGTTACGATTTATGTTACAGATTTGATTTGAGGAAGCCTGCTTGCAAGGGAGCTGACTTGTGGAATAAAATAACTTCCAATAAACCTGTTAAGTGGAAAAGCCATAAGGAAGGAGTAAAAGTCATTATAGATACATCAGATATCTTTAGGAGGGGATACAAGAAGAGATATAAGTAACTTTCAGAAATTGTGTAAATGCTGTTCTGGTGTTATAGCCATACAGATATTGCAATTACATCTGTTATCTGTGAGGCTACAGGTCAAACAAACAGCAGACAAATTTTGAAAATATACTTTTCTGATGGGTGTGCACAACACAGAGATTCTGAATTTTCAGCTCCATTTAACTAAAACATTCAGCATAAAAGCTTGATACGTAATTAACCCAGATAGAAGAAGGGTTTGCAGTGATAAATAAAAGCCAGTGTTTACCTATGAATACTTATTTTATCACCACTATTTTAGAAGAAGATGAATTATTTGCCTTGTAAAACCAGGTTTTACCATCATTCACAAATAGAAAACTATACAGATATAAAGAGAAACAAAAAATAATTAAAATCATTCATAGCGAATGCACCTCACTTTATACTTTGAGATTATTTTCTGAGAGTACACAGAAAAAGTGGAACTCAGTACAAAGAAGGCATATAGTCAGCTAATGGAAATTAGGCAGAGGAAACTGGTAAAAAGCAATTGCCAAAAATAAGCATTTAAGGTGTGCTACTCTTAATGACCACAGTGGGAAACAGACCCTTTTACACTTCTCTGATTCTAACCCCAGGCCTCTAGTTCACTTGATGTCAGGTCTGGATTCCGATACCTTAGTATTTCTGATGACAACTTTCAATACAGGTTTGTCCGAGATGAACTCTTCATGGGAAGGTGCTGTTCCATGCACCTGTGGTATTGGAATTTAGCCAAAAGCTAAAGCTTGGTCCAAGCCAAACTCAAACCAAAAGCCTTCCACTGACACCAGCTGAATTAAACATATAATTTGAATACAAACACAACTGGTTAGGTACTGCGAGGCAGCAAACACCAGAATATTTTAGAAAGAAGATTTTAATTTTTTTGGAAGAAACAAGATTTTTGAAATACATAATCAGAACATTAACACTAAGATTTTTATTTTAATAGAAAACTCAGAAGGATGCAATATCTGCTCAAATATGTGCCTCCACATTCTTCTGCATGTTGCTGTAACAAATTTATTAGTCATAGCTCTCATTAAGGACAGGTGGTTCCTACAGCAAAAAATATAGAAAAATAATCTGGATTCAAGTCTAGAACACCTGTGACTTTTCATATGCAAAAAAATAAATCCAGCTAGTCATAGAAAAGTGGCTGATAAGGATGGAGAATAGGGCTGTGCATCTGAATAGTCATGACTATATATAATCTAAACTTGAATGAAATGAGCATTTTCATAAAAATAGTTTGTCAATGAAAAATACCAATATGTAATACATTTACTACAATTCATAGGTGAGTCCAAAGATCTCTGTTTATGGAATAATAAGCTAAAAACAAATGTGCTGCTTTTTGAAATGTTCTTGTATGTAAGAATACTGTGTGCATGCATGTGTATGTATGTGTGTGTATACATGCACACACAGATACATGCACAGAAATAAAGAGATGTATAGAGATTGCAGAAAAATTCTACAAGATTATCTGATTTCATTGCAGACCACAACACACAGGTGTCCTGGGATCCTTCTAACACAGGCTTCTCTAAAGAACAATAGTGTTGACTGTATAACCACGTATCTACAACAAGCCTTTTGCTACTGCGAATTTAATTCTGAGTGTATTTTTCCAATCTAGATTTCATTCTTCTAAGTAGTATATGCTGCTTTGGTAAGATTCTGTACTGTCATAACAAAATAATGTGAACATATTGGGCAAAGCTTTGAAAGTATAATTAATTTTGATAATTAGTAAATAATGAAGATACCAATAAATTTTAAGCAGCAACAGATTTAAAATGACTGTGTTCTGAGTTATTTTCTTCACCAACAAGCATCTTGAGGAAGAAACTAAAATGAGAAGATTTTTCTGCCTGCCTTCACTGTGACATTTTAAGCCACCAAAGTCACAGCGGGCACTGAAAGAACAGTGGTATCAGCAGAGACCTCCATCCTCGCAGGGCACAAATTGCACTGCGACGCCCTGCCAACACCGCCTCGGAAAGGCCTGTGATCCGCGGCGTCTGCTGTGTGATGCTTTCGTCGGGTCTTTTCTGGATGTGTCACATTCTCTGCGGTCCTTGCAGTTGCAGACTGCTCCTGATTTTTCATAGCTCCTTTATTTTTAGGTCTGAAATTGCTATGCTGCTGTCTTCTGTGTTCAGACCTGGAGCCACTCTTTACGTTATTATGATCTGCCTCATTAGTGGCGCCTTGTGGCTTAAGAGATCCATTGAGACGGACGTTTTGGTGCTGTGGGTTGAATCTTCGTCTTTGACTAGAAGGCCCATTCTACCCAGAAAGAAATTTTATAATTGTTAGGCTATCTGAACTCTTCTAATAGTAAAAGAAATACAGCCATCAGAATTAACAAAAATTGCAGAAAAACATTACCAGTGTAACTACATAACAGTGTACCTAGAGAGAGAAAATAGTATTGAAATAGTTTTGATATAACCCAAAAACTGAGCTATGATTACTATGTTACATCTGAGTAAACTGTAAACATGTTTCTACATTTTTGAAAACTGTGAATTAAATATAGAATAAAAGCAAGTATTTGATTTTGCAGTAAAGACTTTCAATAATGCAAGATTTCCTGATATTTTTGACATCGTTTAGTTTAGTTTATAATTGGTTACTTACCTGCTTATTTGTTGGGATTCCCTGGGGAGAAGATTCCGTAGGATTGGAAGAATGGTGACTTTGTACTTTAGTGCTGATTGTTTTATTATCAGAGTTCTTGGCATTACTAGAGGACTTCCGAGTGTGTGTATTTTGTTTGCCAGTTGTTGCATGTGAGGTCAACGAAGACAGCACTGAACTACATGGTGTTCTTGAGGAATAATTGTTCTTTGGGTGAGAAACTATAAAAATAAAAGAAGTATTCTCTATTACCTGTTAAAAGATGAATATCTGAGGCTGAATTCTTATCCTGCTTACAGTCAATTTTTGTAGCATCATTTAAGTCTCACTTTAGATAATGAAGTAAGCGAGATAACTGGGTCAGAATTAAATCATATTGTTTTACTCTCTGAAACTGCATCTAACTCTAAGTCACTCTAAGGGTGTCTCTAGACAAAAAAAACCCTATGTGGAGGAACTGCACTAAAACTGGACTGAGGCTGGCAGAAGGCCTGAACACCCTGGTTCCTGTGGACTTGTGCTTGTGCTATGGGTTGTACTACTTTGTCCATTTGTACTGTAAATGTGAGAAATTATTTTCCTCGGTGCAGCTACCTAAAGGTTGACCAGGATAAGGAGAACCTAGAGAGCTACCTTGCTCTATGGAAGACAGTTCAGCTTGTGACTACCCCAGAGGGCTTTTGAGACTGCAAGTTGGTTTAGCACTATTTAGGAATAAAAAATGTGTTGTGCAAATATTGGAATTGTTCTGAACTCCACAAAGCAAACAGCTAAAATAGACCAACTGCCTATAGACAACACTGTAGTTCACCACTTTTTCACCAACACGAAAGACCTGCTGACTGTCAGCCCTGGGCTTCAGTTATCCAAGAAAATTTCTCAAAATTCTTGGCACCTATGGGTTTGCTTGTGAACTTATAACTTCAGTTACGGTAAATCCATGTGTTGTCAGGACTGCCCAATCACACTGTTGTACTACCAATAATGCTTCTAATAGGAGTTTTCAGGCATCAAAGGAAGAAACATGGGAAAGAAGAGAATGGTAACTCTCTACTGCTTGACATCAAAGGAAGTTGTGCCTGCAGATGCCACACACAGATCTAATTTCAAATCATCCACTGACCATGGAAGCTGAAGAGCCTGGAGCTTGCAGTTTACACACATAACAACCACAGCATGGTTAACAACTATGAAAGCTTCTTCAGTGTTTTTAAATAGTTTTCAAAAAGGAAAAGATAGTAAAAGGTAACAGGCAGTAGACTCTCCAAAGAAATGGTTAACAGAGATTCTTCTGTACCATGGTTATCTATCCAAACCATAACTGAATACAATACAGTAATCCCTTTCACACAGGCCATGGCAAAGTTTGCACTATCAAGAAACATTTCACTTTCATCTCAAGTGTATTCTGGCTCTCTACTTCTTAGTACTTTGAAATCAGAGGATTTCTTAAGCAATTCCATATCTGAATGTGAAGTACACCAAACAAATCCTTGATTCCTACCTCTCTGCATTTCCACAAGCTTTTTGAGCTGCCTGCTTCAATACAGTGGCACCTCAAAAAGGAGCTAGAGGCTACTGAAGTAAAGCTCTTGATCTTAATTTGTGGTTTTGATTTTTCCGATTATGTAATTTCCCCATTTTCATCTGGCACAGATGACAAACTAGAAAAAGACACGTTCTTTTATCTAGTAGGTACACCAATTTTTTTCAACTTTTAGGACAGAGAACAAAGATGTGGAGTAATTTTAGCAACTGAGCATCATATCTGCAGTTTTGTTGGGTGGCTTTTTGAGGCTCCTACTAACTTAAGCTAACATCAGATATTCTCCCACTAAGTGTCTTCTTCAGAAAAACAATGCAGTGATCTGCGTAAGGAACTGCACTTTTTGTCACAAGGTCTGTAAGGTGTACTATTACTGAATGTTACTGCTTTCTTCTCCCTAAAACAGATTGCCTTACACAGAAGGCCATTTAAAAATCCAAGTGTTTGACATAAAAACATATTCTTAACAGAAAAGATGTACAAGGGGTACAAGCCACCAGCAAGTATTCCAGAAAAGCATCAGTCCCATTACTTTTACTCCTCTTTGACCTTCATAGTAAATTTATGCTGGCAGTGCACTCCTGCTCCTTGTGCTGGAACATGTCCTACCTTTGCACACGTGGGGGTTTTGGTTATTGGTGCTAAAGCTTTCAATAATGTGTATTTTTAGCTACAGGCCTGGTATCATCTGTGTTTGAAGGGCACTTCAACTTCTGTTCGAAGGGCACCTCCTAAGTAAGGTATAGACCTCATTGTAGGAGGCTTCAAACACTAACAATTGAAAAGCTCCTAGCAAAGACATGCCAATAGCACGTAAGTTATCTCTTCTAAGGTCACTAAGAGCAGATCAGAGGTTCTCCAGACACCCAGTACTCAACTGGAAGATGGCACTGCTTCCCTGCTAAGAGCTGTTCGTTGAACTTCACTGACTTGATTTCAACGGGTCTATACCTGAACAGTGCTTAAATAATGCTCCACTAAGATGAGGTAAATAATTAATTTCCTGAATTAACTGCAGCTGGAAGTTATTTAGGAGAGTAGCTGAATGAGAACAGACTGTAGCATCAACAGCAGCTGTGGTTATATTGTTGGTTAGGGTAAGCTACATAGAATTTTCAATCAGTTAAGCTTCAGGGTATGAAATAGGTGCAGTGAGGTGAACAATTAGGTGCATTACTGGGAAGTTTATGCCTTCCTTTGGAACATCGTGGGTTGGCAGCAATGAGAGACAGGATAAGGGCACAGTGGATCTACAAAGTGTTCTGCAAAAGCAGTTCTTACAGTCTAGCACATTAAATCAGTTATGCCTCACAGCAGTCAGTTCTTTAGCCATGCAATCACAAGACTGCATTGACAAACTATGTGATTTTTTTTTTCCCTTCTGTTTCTACTAACTCCTTAGGAAGGCTATTTTTTCTTCCTAAAACTATTTTCCTTTCCCCAGAATGCACTACTTCGGTACTGTGTTAATAGTTTTTCTCCTGATTGGTGGTGCTGATAGAATATCATACACCAAGGTGACATGGGGCAAAGCACCATAGAATTCACTTCTTTGGGGGACAAAAGCTTAACAAAGATGAAAAGAGTCTAACTCACATTTTACATCAGGAACATGATATATGGAGCAGAAGATGGATATGAATTTCCAAGCACAAAGGCAGACAGTTTCACAAAAGTAGTATTTGGGATTACCTTTAGCTCCTGAAAAACCCAGTGAATATTCTTGCAAAGCTGGGAACTTGCTTCCTAGCAGCAGATTCATGA
Source organism: Odontophorus gujanensis (assembly GCA_013399175.1). Lineage (NCBI taxonomy): Eukaryota > Metazoa > Chordata > Aves > Galliformes > Odontophoridae > Odontophorus > Odontophorus gujanensis. Next base: position 377,641 of record VXAB01007545.1, on the reverse strand, counting down.
ATTGATCTCATAATACTATGCTCACACAGAGAAGCTTCCAATTTAATAGTTATTCATAAGCAGCTACTGAATTTGAGGGTTCCCTACAGCTGACTTCCCATTTAGACAGAAAACTCCAACTGACCTCAGTAATATCTGAAAATCTCTGACAAAGAAGGCAACCTTGCACATGCAGATGGTCTGTGCAGCATATGTATACTGCATATGTTATAATGTAAATTGTAAAAGTGATGTGTGCATGCTTGACAAACCTCCTGCGTTGACATACCATTCACGTCAGACTTGCTGCACACACATACACTGGCAATAAAAATGCCATTACCTCTGCCCAGCATTTTCTGGACAAGTATTTGGAACACTACATTCTGAGATTGTAGGTGTGACAAACACTAACACTTACTCTCTCCACAGAGCTGAATTTGGGTCTTCAGCTGTTCTGTGTCACAGGAAAATCGGGCAGACCTGCCCAGCTCTTCATCATATTTCCGTTCACTCACAAAGTGCTGCAGAAATACAGACAAATTAAGGGTAATTTGCATTCTGATCAGAAGGCCAATCAATACTTATCTGAAGTCCACTTTAAGTCTATGCAATCTCTTGACACAGTCCTGTTGGCAGGATCTTTATGCAGAATCAAAAATTTTCACATCCTTACCAAACGACACTTCTCACAGCCCAATGATAGGTGGATCTGTCCTGCATTTTGGAAGTGGGTCACTTCGCTGGGGTGTATGCATTTGATTGACCCAACATGATGCTATCAGGTTTACTTGTAAACTGGGTCTGATAAATGATACACAAACAGCAAAACTCTCCACTGCTCCGCCTCTAAAGGGATAGTTTACACTTCTCTGATAGCATATCCAGATTGCTCAGAGGGCCTATAATTCTTTAATAAGGTATGACTTCCCCACAGAAAGCTAGTTACCCTTTGGTCCACAGGAGGAATAAGCAGCCTGGACATGTTAGCATGATAGCACTTTCTTCACTTTTGTGTAAACAGATCACATGCTTGAGCAAAAGTGAATGCCTGACCTTAATTTCAGCCCTGAGTTCAGACAGTTGTGCTTCAGCCATCTGACTAGCTAGGTCCGTCAGCCTCTTCAGTTCTTCAGCTTTCTTCTGCCGAGCAGTCAGGATTTCCACTGCCAAATACCAATAGTCAATAATTAATGCTGTGAAGCTGAACTGATCTGTAATTCATTATTCTTTAGGTATTAACACTGTACCACAAGGGAAACGCACACACAATCCACACTTCAGCCAAACAGAATATGATGCTGCTTGCGCAATCAGTGTATTTAACTGAACTGCCTGACATTTGAAAACGATCTCAAAATGGGATAGCTGTCACAAAATCAAAGTTAAACTAATCCTTCAAAGTTTAGACAAATAGGGCAGAGACACGCTGTTCTGAGTCTTCCAGTGCCTTATTCTTCAGCACGAATTCAGGTGGCCTTTCACTTAGACGTCTTCCATTCCCTGAGCCAGCAGCCTGTTTCTGAAGAAATGTTGTTTTATGTACACAGGGGCTTATAGAGCCCCTAAAACAAACAAATAAACCACCTGTTCACATTTGGTTTATGTTCAAATCACTGGCATTGCAATTTTGCTTTCAAGTACAGAATATGCTCAACTGCCACTCCTAGGGCAAAGCAGTATTACAAACACAACCATTTCTAGTCTTACGAAGGCCAACAATCTTTACGAAAAAATGCTAATTATTCACTACCACCCACATTATATATTTTGTATAAGGAAGTGATGAATATTTACTCTTCTACAGGAAAAGATTAACCATGAGTCACAACGAAAGTCCACATGCACTTAGAATAACGTGACATATAATAATTTTGGCAGAAAATTGCAAATTCTGCTACCTACACAGTGTCTCAATGTAAAAGACTGATTCATGGCTGGTGGGATCAGCACTTACAGCAGAGAGGAAAGACAGCATCTACATGTAAAACACTAGCAATCATATCCTTTCCAACTGTAGCCTCCTGCCTACAGATAGGGTAAGTAGGCCAGAGATTTCATTACAGACTTTCCTGCTGACTTCCATAGAATTCCAGAACAGTCCTGGCAAGTCTCAACCAGTTCATTCTTTATAATGTCATTTTTTCAGGGGAAGAATTTATTTCTCAACCCACTAGCATTTACTTAATTGGATATCAGCCTCCTCTGGAAGCGCAGAATGGTCCAGTAGGTTCAGGGAAGACAGAGCAGTGGCTGTACATCTGTACGGGATTAACCACAACATGCAATAGAAGAGCATGTGTCACACAGAGTAAAGCTTACAGGAAGACATGGGTGGGTACGGCTCCCTTAAAGCTGCTGATAAACCTCTGCCTACATTACTACTATTGCTAAGAACAAGCATTTATTTGTCTCTCCAGTTGATCTTTAATTTCCTTTCTGTGAAATACAAACTGCAAGAATGAGAAATTTTTATTGAATTACATGAAGAATTCACTAGCTGTTTTTCTTTGGCCAATAGTTTTACTGTTTATTCTAGGTGATAATACTGTTTCTCGCAAAGGTCAGCTCTGCCTTTGCTGAAGTGACTGCTCAAATCATATGATCTCATTTCCTAGTGACACTTAGAGTGAGATGCCAGCCAAATATCCATTTTAACAAAAACTGGAATTATCATGTTTGGAGATTTTCTCAGTACTGTCGGTAAGAGTAAGATTGCCCACATTAAAATAGGCCTCCAGTGCAGTAAAGAAGTGTAAAAATAATAATGTAAATCTTGGAAAGAATGCTATAGTCCTAAGAAGAACTTTTTGCCTAAATTTTGAGGGCACTTTACAGGCCTACAATGGCCTTGAGAGATAACAGAAACTACAGAGGTACAGAAGCCATCTAACGTCATATAACGAGTCAGCATGAAAGCAGGAAAACCAAATCTGCCATGCAAGAATACAGCACTTACATGCCTCTAGATAAGAATTACATTTACTTTCCACAAAAATCACTACTGTCCCTCATCAAAATTAATGAAGCGGCCATCACAATATCATCATCCCCAGACTGAGGATTTCCAAAATATGTTTTTGTTTATGCAGTTGGATCCACGTCTGCTGACATCAACAGGAATTTTGCCATTGGTTTTCCTGGAACTGAACACATGCTCTGTAGCTGACTATGGCAGTCTCTACAGGTAAAAAGCACGTTTCTATCCACGATTCCTCCGCAGGTTAGCATCAGAAAAGTTAACATACAAAATTCCAAACAAACTAAAGCCAATTGCTGCTGCAGCAACTCATTCTCTTTAGTCTCTGTATGTATAAAACTGTAATAGATTTAAAGTAGCAACAGAGGATTTGGAATTTTTTTGATTAACTTAACTAGTATACATTTGTGAACTCAGTGAGAGTTCTAAATACAAGTGAAACATTCAAGAACACTACATGCCTTTTTTACACCCCTTGAAAGAGATGTAAATTCTTAAATTCACAAACAAATGAAAGTATTATATATGTCAGCAACACTTTCATCTATTAGGCAAAGCATCATTCTAACAATACTTGGGTTATTCTTCAGTTCCAAACTTATCTTTCTCTATTGAATCATGTTTCCTTCATTACTTGCCCATGAATGCCATGTCCCTGGTGGGTATAAGAAAGATAATATGGCATGCTAATACATGTCAAATTGCCTTTCCCCCCTCCAAACCACATACACACCTTACTTATGTAAGAAACAGAAATGACATAAAAGCCTGGAATCATATCAACTATCACAGATTATTAAGAAAACAGACTCCAGTAAACATCTCGGTTTTGATTTTTCATTGTTCTAACTCATGAGCACGATTGCTACCCCTTAAAGGTATGCAAAACCAGAATAACTTGTTCCTCTATCAACTTCCAGCATTGAAACCCATGTACTGCGACAAGCAAGTAAAAACAATGGTTAAGGAATCAAAATAAAGTAGTCAACAAATCACAGAAATGAGGGAAAAAAGAGTGGCAGAAATCTGTGTTAAGTGAGTAGAAGAAAAAAATAATTTTAATCTAACTTCATGCAAATTTTTGGTTTATCCTAATGTCATAATACTGAAGTTTTGATATACAAACCTTCTAGATAGAAACTATAGAGAAGCTCTCTCAGAACACCTGAGAATATGCATATAATGAAAGATGTGAGAATGCCAATAATTGAATTGATATATTGTGTGGTTTTCTGTGAAACAAAACAAACACTTACGTGACTATACCATAAGTTCCCTGATGTGTTTTGTACTTACTGGCTTCTTCTTTAACTTTGTCAATTTCTGCCATTAACGACACTTCTTTGTCTATGATGCTGAAGAAAAAGAAAAAAAGAAAGAATACCACCGTTTAATCCATGCCAGAATTCTACCAACATTAAAAGCTAACCACACAGAGACTTCAGATCTTAGTTACATGAAGTAATGATATCAAAAAGATTTTAAAAGTGGAAGCTGAAGCTAGGCACACTTACTACAAAAACTGGTAATAATCAGTGCATGTTAATTTAACCAGGCAATTCCCTGGTCTGCCTGTGTTCTTGCACAGATGTGAAGGTCACTCTGATTTACCTCTTCTGCATTGCCTGGGCACCAGCAGTCATCAAATGACAAAATAGTCCCTTTTCTAATTAAGCCAGATACACCCCTGCTGCTGCTCAGGTTCATACAGCTTAGCTTTCAGTGCTGTACAGACAATGAAACAGAAATAAAAGCACATGGAAAGAGTTGTTTCTCTCCCTAGAGAGATACTTCTGTAAAGTATATCAGAGTAAACACAAAAATAGTTTATGATATGAATAATCCTAAAAGTATTTCTGTGAGAGAAGTCAGTTTCCTCTCCCACAAAAGGCTGGGAAGGAATGGTTCCCCTTTTGCAGGGTCTTCTGAAGATCTCATAAGCACTTCCTTTCATAAGTCCCTCGTGTTCAACCCCAGACAGCACTTCTAGTTATCAAACTGCAAGCTGATTAGGTGGGACTACTGAGAGCAGATGAGGTCTGGAAAACATTCGTATCACCAATCCAGCAACATCATTTGGTGAAGTATCAACTGTTTTCCAGTGGGTATCACACTGGTATGCCCCTCACAGGATTATTCTTAGCCATATTCAAGTTTTATAAACAATCCCGTTGTTAATGGTTCTGTTTGCTAGCTGAGTAAACTCAAGCAACTGTGAAGAAACTGCAAAAAGTTGGTCAAACATCAGGAGTAAGCCCAGGCTCACACACAAAGGAATAGTGGAGTTCTCAGCTCTTTCAGTAAAACAATCCCTGAATGCAAGCTTGTGCACCCACCTGAGATACCAGGACTTCAAGACATTAAACCTGCTTGCTTTCAGAGACAAATTGCACAGTATCTCCAAAACACAACACGCTGAAATCTGACATAGGCATGGAAGGCAGAGCCAGCCCAAGATCTGTAAGCAGCTTGTCTCACAGATCTGCTATTCCACACATGCTTTCAGCATCTAATCTGTATTTCAAGATGGCACACTGTATACTGGTGAAAACAGAGGGCTTCTTAGGATCAGTGGGGTGGATGATGAAGGTTGAAATGTGAGTTGATGACATTCAGGTGAGAGAGAGAGGATTGGAATATTGTGAGAAAAAGCTAAACAGCCTTTGGGGTTTTGAAGAGCTGCTTGCATACAGAGAGTTGCCTCATTTTTTTTTCCTTCCATATGAAATATCTTCAATCAAAAAAAGACGTAGAAAATTCAGCATCAAAACATTTGTCTAAAACACCCTTAACAAGAACAGAAACATCCTATGGAATTCAGTGGGCAGCAGTCAAAGACAACAGACTTGTGGAGAGAAGGATGCACAAGCTGTTGACTAAAACACAGCAAGATTAAGGAGCAGGAAGTGTAGGTAACACATGGCAGATACACAAATGACTCAGCCAGCAATTCACCAGACAGATCACCTTCAAATGCTATGCAACCTTCTTGAACACCTTACCATAAATACACAAAGTTCACACAGGAGGTTTACAACCAAAGTTCTACAGTCCTACCCTCAGGTTTTACCGATCAACCATGCCACTTTCACACTGGTTCCCAGAAGCCAACAGAGAAAATACAACAGCATGACCTTTTAAGGTAAAGAAAATTAGCTAAGAAACAGTCTTACAACAAAAGCATATATTTATTCCTGTTGGCCGACAGCATTCTCCAGGCATAAGCATTAATCTTGAACTCCAAAGAATCAGGTGATAATTCAGTTCTTTAATCTGAATAGAGATAGCTTTCAGAATTAATTTGTTTTCAGTTAACCTTTTGTAAATACGTGCCACAATAAACTTCCTTGGTTTCCACAGCAGGTGACTGAGTGAGCTGTGCAAGTTCTCACTTGGTTTTCTAACCTCCACAAAGATTGTTATGGTCTTCAGTTCTTTCCCCTATCTTCAAAAAGTCTGCACATTTTTCTTTTCGCTATTTCTGTTACAAAAGTGTTTCCCTAGTGTACCCCACAGATTATATAAAATTTTGGCTAGAAAAAATATTCAAAGCAGCAAGCTCACAATAGAAGAGCTCATCAGAATTGCATTTTGGCTCAGGTCATTCCCTGACTGTCCTCCCCCGACTCCAACAACACATCCTGGCTAAACAGCTTGGCCGCTAACATTTTATTTTGATGCCAAGTAAAAACACTTTTAATACCAGAATAAGAACACTGTCATAGCAGCTGTATACTTCTCATATTCTATAGTCAGATCTCATCTGTTACTAGACAGTTTTCCAGTCCTAATGTTTTAGTGTGGTCTCTGATGAATATTTCAGGAAAGTATTTGGATGTTGCAGAAGTGGAGGCCAGGACTGTGACAACTGCGACAGAGTAACAAAGTCTGTAGTCAGAAACAGACATAAAAGAAAACTACAGTGAAAAAGAAATAAAGAGAAAAAAAATGAGTTTGGCACCTTTGTCAGTATCAGACTTGTTAATGTAATAAATTAAGTTTATATAAGGGACAGATCTTCATAGGTTGCCTTCCCTGAAGAAAAGGCAGCTGTACTGACTCATTCCAGCAGAGTACACATATTCTCTCTCCGCATTAGGAATGGAACACACTAATTCTCATCTGGAAGTGTACAGGTACATTTATCAACAAGGAAATCGAACTATCTCATATCATGGAATAACGGAAAAAATCTGTTTCCTTTGAAATGTTGTAAACCAACCAGCTCTAGGAAATGTCACATTTCTAATTAGTTCACAGAAAGATGAAGGAAACTGAATAGGAATCAATTTGATTCCTTCTCCATCCACAAAGAGCATCTTGCCAATTGTTCATCACAGGTGAGCATCTGTAGCTTGGAGCACAGGTTCCAGCACCATTTGATTTTAATAACTAGATGATTTTGATGTGAGTTTCAAGAAGGAGACAACACTACTGAAGGAACGCAGCAACAAAGAGACTTAACATAGAGAATATTCAAGTGTGGCAAATAGGGCCAGGATACAGGAAGCAAGAATGCTGTAAAGACATGAGATGCTGTTGGGGAGATAGGTGAAACGATTCATAGTCAGTGTTAAGAGATTCCAAAAGTAAGAGCCTAAGCATCCTACTCTTTCTTAAATACACATTGATTGTGCCTGAGCTTACATAGGTCAGAAGTCACTCTAGCACACCACAGCAAAAGGGTTGAAAAGATCACCTCACTACACTAAGTTGCCAGCACAGCAATGATGGGGTAAATCGTTATGACAGCTGCATCATTACACACACTCAGAACAAATTCTAAATTCTGACATTAGAGAAAACAAATTAATCTCTCTCCAGTTTACAGCATGAAATTAAGAGCACATATAGTGAAAGTGACTCGCTTGTGAGTTTTCACTCAGCTGCAATGCCACGATTTCAATCATTTTAGTGGAGTTTTAATAGTGTTCCTTCAAAAAATAACTGCTTCAGCTTGCCAGATTTATAACCTTATTGAAAAGGATCAGAAGGCTTCACAATACTCAGAATATTATCTTTCCTGTTGCCTCTTCTAGGCATTATGCTCAACCCTAGTGAGCCTGAAAAGTCAGGAAAATAAAAAGGCCAAGCTGGTATGGAGGCAAGCATACTGATGCAGCTCATAACAGCAGACACAGATGAATGGGCTAGCAGTTACTGTTATAGAAGCAATTCAAATTATCCTTTCAAAACTCTCTGAAGCCTCAGAAATGTGTCAGTTTTCTACTAGAGGTGTTTACTGAGCTCCACTACTTCCTTAAAACAACCAGCACCGTACACAGTTTGAGAATTAATGTTGTTTTGAAGATTGAGAAAGAGACAGTCAGCTGTCACATTCTGAAGAACTGAAGTAGGGTTCATCTGAAAGGATCCACTGGTGGTCTCAGCAGCTAAGGAGCTCAAATCACAACATACAATTCGAGTCTTCTTTTCATGAGGGAAGGAAGGTGGCCTGCAGCAGCAAACAGGTAGTTAGCTGTGGGACACTACTGGGGGCTGATAACTTCAGCTTAAAAAATAAAAAATAAATAATAAAGGACACTGTTCTTATGTGACTTTGCTCTGGCAGTGGGCTTTGGAACAGGCTCCAGGAGCTCTCTAAAGCTGAGCTGGTTGACCATCTGCTGACAACTCAAGCAAGTGGTAAAATAGCATGAGGGAAGTTAGTACTGTCACAGACTCAGCTATATCTAAGCTGAGATTACACATGTATTGAAGCACTACTCAACTCCATCCAGGAGACTTTATTAGCTTATGGTTCACCACTGCCCTTTATTTCATGTATCCATTTCCCTTGTAGCAGAACATACCTGATTCACAGGTAGAGTGAAAAGACAACCACAAAATAAAAAAAAATCTCTATGCAAACTGCATATTTTACAACAGAACTCACACTGCAATCTTCAACCCAAAACTGTGCCTGTGAACTTTAGCATAAAGAACTAGAACAGTGTGATGAGAATGTAAATACAAAGCCAATCAGAACCTGTAACAGGTTTTGTAGGATTACTGAATGGCCACGTTTCATGACTGCAGAAACAATACTAGAAGTTTCCTCTACAACATTGAACATTGTACAAAAAGGTATTCTTACTATACATATTTTGCAATGTCTCAGTAAGCAACATTCTTCCAATATTAGCTCAATTCTATGTCAACGTTCACAGTGCTTAAAGGTTATTTGATCACTGTATTAGAACAAACACAATGTTTACACAGCAAACCACATTACATGAATTTTCATTCCGATCACAAATACAATCTCTAAGCAGTTAAACAAAAGACAGTAAATCAATTTCACTGGAATTCTTCTTCTCCATAGGGCACCATCTGGTAACAGTAAACGATCCCCAGTGACTTTCAGTTCTTCAAGTTTGTTATATATTGCTCTATATCTATGTATGCTAATACTGTTCTCTCCAGCAGCCAGTTAGCACGTTGTTACTGGTGAATTCATTATAATTAAATCTCTTGCATTTTTCTTTGTAGATCTCATTACAATCAGTTAAGAATTTATTATCATAAAAACTTGCAACCTGTAAAACAACACCCCTAAATTGTACTCACTAACAAATGAAGGCATCACCTTAGTATTCTACCAAGGTTTAACTACTGTATGAGTTGCACCATGGCTTGTTAGAAACAGGCAAGTTTTTACATAAACTTAGAATGAATTCTTTCTTATCTAAGTCTCAGTTCTGCTCCAGTTACTGCTATCTCAGAATTGTACAGGTTTTATACAGTTAGCCTAAATGTACTCTGGTATGGCAGAAGGCTGTGATTCCTGCTCTTGTGCTCCTGATATACAAGAGAGGTAACTTCCCAAAAGCACCCTGAAAACTCATGAAGAATGGAGAGGAGTTTGGTTCTTGGAATCTGTTAACATTTTTGAGATGATTCCCTTTATCTGTTTAAAGTCAGATTTCTCCTTAACAAGACACTGAGACCAGAAAGGGCATATTCACTTTTTTTTCCCCCCAAAATAACATGTACAAAGGCAACAATGTGTGCACATCCCAAGAAAACATGCTTGCATTTTGCTGAAGGTAAAAAACACTACTACAAAAGACTAGGAAATAAAAGGGAAGATATGAGACCATGCAGTATGAATAGGCCACGAGACAGGAGAATCTATCTTCCCAAGCTTAGTAAAAAAAAAAAAAAAAAAAAAAAAA
>VXAB01007545.1:355469-367456 GCA_013399175.1 Odontophorus gujanensis | reverse complement strand
AAAAAAAAAAAAAAAAAAGAGAATTAAGCAAGTATCTGTAAAACACTAAGAGGGCAGAAGGGGGACTATGAATCTCCCTGTTTCAAAAGATCCCACTCAGCATCATGAGATCCATCTGTTCCCTCCAATAATAGTAAGCCAAAGAAAGTAATCCCAAACTCCTGGAAACAGCAAGAAGAGAGCAAGCACAAGCTCCAGCTGCTGTAGCTCTGCAGGCAAGTGGCCAGCCTCATATCAGAACTACTCCCTTCAGTCCTTCCAGATCCCCCAGACAGTGTGAGCAAGGCTAGGTGGGGGGCTAAGGTAGGGGCACTGATCTTGGAAGGTACCTGAAAATAAAGCTGGGCTCCAGGAAACCTAAACATTAGCTAGAACTTTCTTCCTCTCTGCTGACAAGGTTATGGACTGGATTGCATGACTGATGAGCAAACAATTACTAGAACAAACTGCAAGAGGATGTGAAAATCTCTTTAGACACATAAGGACTACAAAACGCCAGCTGGTTGACATGTAGACAGAAAGCTAACAAGGACTGCCTGGAAATGCAGAGAGTAGCACAGAAACACTACTCAGTGTAAAGCAATACCAGCCCTGGTCTTCCCAGGCATCAGCCCTTACTCTGTAAACTACTACAGCTCTAATAAGTAAAGTTCTACATCCAGTGCCATTGAAGCTGGACTACAGGAAACAGAAAACCATAATCTAGTTCACCAAGTAAGGACCCCAGTAAGAGGATGACACTTCTGTAGTTGTGGGCACTAACAGTATTGCCTCTGAATTACTATGTCCTTTTAAATGGCACATTCCCTCATTTAACTGCTACTCTGCTTTTATTTTAAATTAGATGGCAATTAAAAACCTGCTTTATCTTCCCCACAAACAGTATATGCTTCCCTGAATATATCTGAATGTATTTTTAAGTTGTTAGTGTCAGAGCCCATTTTTCTTTTCCAGTATTATGTCAGAGATATTTTTTTACCCAGACTATGGTGAAGCTTTCAAGTGCTTTTTGTTCTCTCTTGGTGCTGGTTTTCATGCTTTTTATACAGCACTAGACATAGCAAAGTGTTTGAGATGCAACTAGAAGAGTAGGCTTGTCTTTCTTTGGTCAGGTTCTGCACACAGAGTAATTATATCTGTCCCTCACTGCTACAGAGTGCTTTCCTTTTGTGGCTAAAAGCAGACAGTATGGACATGTAGCAGATGCTCCTTTTCAGTCCTCCATATGACTGTGTGAATGCACAATAATGTGCAAATGATTTGCTTGCAAGTGGTGCTATGAGGAACCATGTCTCCCCATTTGTGCTTTACTCACTTCACTCAGACTTCCTAGGGTTCTCTTTTTATCCCCAAGGTGACTATTCAATCTCTGTAGAAGAGTGAGGACACAATTACAGCATATGAGTTTGAACCTTGGCAACACACACTTCATAGAATCACAGAATCACCAAGGTTGGAAAAGACCCACAGGATCACCCAGCTCAACCATCCACCCATCACCAATAGTCCTCACTAAACTCCTCCCTCACTCACAAAGCTTTATTGACCCTACCCCTGCAACTTAAACAGTTTGTTGCTCTCTTCCTTGTCCTACCCTACTGTACGATGTGGCTGTATTGTAACTTATTTTGCTTCCAAGCAGTCACTGGAACAGCTTATGTTCCCACTCATGCAGAGATGCACCAGATGCCCATGCCCCACAGACTGATGCAAGAAGCAGAAACGCTGACTCAGGCAAGCTCAACCATCCACCCAGATCTGATCCTGATCTGATCAGGATCTTCTTAGCTTCCAGGTATACACACAAGTATAAAAAAGAGTGCCCATTCAGGTTGCTCTGCCTAGCTCTCTAGTCTTGGGAAAAGCAATACCACAGCTGTCTTTGCAAAAAACAGCAGAGAAGAGAGTGCCAGGTCACAACAATACATGAGGTGTTGGAGACAGTTCTTCCCACGTTTTTCAGAGATTTGTTTCACAAGGTCACATTAAATATCCAAAAACTGTTTTTAATTTTACCAAAAGTTAATTAACACATTTTGCTGCTTAAACCAATTTTCCTCTTCATATATTTGAAGAAAAACTCGAATACCAGTTTTCTGAGTTGCTAAAATCAACAAAGTCCACACTGAAATTTCCATAAGCATGTCCTGACATTACGTTCTCCTTGTTGTACGTAATGTTGTACTACACACATAAAATGACTTTGTAAGGCCTGAATATGGAGTACAGGTCTGTTACATTCTAGAGCTTCTGACAGACTCCACTCTGGCAATTTAAGTACTAGATCTGGTAGGAGGTGGAACTCAATGAAGTTTATTCAAACATTTTTCTGGTTATTTTTCATCACTCTGAATTAACTTGGATTTACACGGTCCTTTTGGACCATTCTGTCTTCCTCTATTAAGGTCAACTATTAAGGAAACACATGTTAGTACTAGGCAATGTGTTTTAATAATTTTTTCAGGTGAAAACATGAATGTAAACAAAATGAATAATTTCAGTTCTGAATCTAACAGTATTATCCACTCCCCAGACATTCTTAGATCAGGATAGTACCTATCCCACCACTGGAATAACTATTATTTAAAGCTGCAATTAACTGTGACTACATGCAAATAAGATTAGACATATGACGTGCTATGATTTTAACACTTGCAAAAAAATTGAGGGCAAGAGAAGCTACACAGCTAGTGAGACCCAACTATCAGTTTACTCAGAAAACACATCAGAGTCATCTGAGCATAAGCAGTAAATATATAAGTTTTGTAAAATCCTGAGAGAACACATCTACAAACTACCACAAAAAATGGAAAAAGACAATGAAATTCTCTTAAATTTTTGTGTTAACAGTGTAATTTGGAGCACTCCTGACAACACTAGCCTGTTTTGTACAACTGCCAATCATGGCCCATGCTCATTTTATTCAGAGACAGGAACAAAAGTTCTTTCTGCGAGAAAAGGAAGTACACCACCAGCTTGCTGCAAGAGAATCTTTTTCAGAGAACCAGCTCAGTAATGATTTAACTTTCCACCCATACAGAAACAATGGCCCAATAGCACTGAAGTCTCTCAGGATGAATCACTGAAGACAGTAAATACACTCCTTAAGTCCTGAGTTAATAATCTTCTGCCACTACTACCGTACATTCCTAAGAGCTGCTTGTATAAATACTGATAAATACTGTGGATGCATTGAGGGCTAAAGGTTTTGTACGGTTCTGTGATTTGTATGTGAACCATATACATTTTTTCTGTTTGCTGGGACACCATTTAAAAATGTAGATTTTATATGGCATTTGCAATTAACTAAAAGGTAGTTGATTAAATAAAAGCTAGTTAAGTAAAACCCAAAACCAAAAATACATTTTCAAGACTTTAAACTCTTTAAAAGTTACATACTTTTTTTTTAATGTTGTATATATCAGCATGGAACTTACAACTGAAGCAATCATGGCAGCTACTCATTTTCAAAGGGACAGGACATGTATGCTGAAGATTAGGAAAGAGCAAAATTACAATGAAAAAGTAAAAAAGAGTATGAGATAAAAGCATGAGGAAAAAGAATGAATTAGAAATGAGATCTGGAAATGAAGTGAGAAAAAACAAAGAGGAGGAAAAAAAAAAGAATTGTGGGATAAGAAGCAAAAAGTATGGGAAATGAAGAGAGAACAAAGGACTAGCTGCCAAAGAAGGTAAGCTTGTATAAGATATGGAGAAAGAAGAGATTCGCAGAAGAAAAGAGAAACTACAGAAAATGCTACAGACAGGATTTGGGGGGAGAGTTTTCATTCGCTCAGTTTGCTGCTGCTGAATTTGACATAAAAGAAATAGACCAAGACAGATCACTCTGAAAAAAAGAAATCTCACTAGGTTTTATTTTCTAAGTACTACAGTGTTGTTCCCCTTTATGTAAGTATGTAAACAAGCAAACGTGCATGTATTACTTCCTTACTGCTGAGGTGTTTCTCAATTGTATGCTTTTTTAACAAGAAAAAATAAACAGAGCACAAGACCACCAATGCCAGTGGCCTGCATGAACCCCTTATTCTTAGATGGTGCAAAGGGATCTTAATCTGAGTTACCTACCAGCTGTGTAATTCTGCAAAAGCAGCTTTGATCTTCTTCACTGAATTATCTACTTCCTCTTTGATCATCATACGATATCTAGTTAGAGAAACGGTGCAACGCTGTAAGTCTTTTACTGATTTTTCAATGTTCAGCCCTAAAACAAAACAAAACAAACAGTACAAAAGTCAGAAAGCTGGTTTTGGTTATTCTGAATGAGGGAGCAGAAACAATTCAACATACTATTTTTTCCCCACTCAAGTCCACAAGCCCTTATTTTCCATAGTTCTGATATTTTCCAATTCCTAAATGTACAGTCAAATTAATTCCTCAAATTAGATAATTGTCAAAGTACCTGTAATAATTAAAATGATTCATTTCAAATTTAATATCATTTTACATCAACTATAAAATGTTCTGCTCATTTTCATTAGACTGAATGTGATTTTACTCCCACTTTCCACGACACCTCTTCTTCACATATTTGTTCTTTCTCATAGAGGAACCAGATTTCTGATCATTTTATTTCACAGCAACCACATTAAGGGACTTGCTTTACCTCTTTTTTTCACTGAATCATCTGTTTTTGTTTCAAGTTGGGTCGTAGCATTGGATGATTTAACTGAGGAAGATTTTGTCTTTGGCTTGCCTATGTTACCCTGGAATTGAACTGATGACTGAAGGGGCTCATGCTGCTCTACTCCATTCACAGTCTTTGGGCTTAATTCCACAGACACTCTCTGATGCTCACGTTCTTTGTCTGCAAGAAAACATTAAGGTACAAGGCATGGAGTTCTCTAGCTGGTCTTGACTTCTTGCAGGAAACCATTACGCAAAAAAAAGCATACTAAAGACATCTAATACAAAGAGAGACAGACTAACAGCAAGAAATAGACATACTTAAATTAAATGCAATATCCACAGATCCTCTCGTATCACACTGTGGCACATTACAGGGAAGCACCAGCCTTACTTTACTCTCTTGTCCCTGGAGACCCTTCCAGGCAGCCAAGCTTTTATGGCTCTGAAGGACCTAATCTCACTGACTGTGAGATGGTACAAGCAAGGCTTCAGCCTGCTGTTTCTCATGGGGAGGAAAACATAAGGAGCTGTCAGCAGGCACCTGTGATACTTCCATGGTGTCAGCAAAATGCCTACAGTAACATTAAACTGACAGGAAAGAAACAAAACCAAACAAGACTGACAATGACAAAACATAAGGGATTGCAACACCAAAGGGAAAAATCTGAGATGAGTGCTCTTCGGACTTGCTTCATCGTTTCAAATGTTTTTAACACAGCCTGTTTGACTTGCTCAAAAACCATGAAGGCACAGTTTCTGAACCGAAAGATTCTGTTCACCCTTCTCTTCTGTTTAGTTCCACATAATTCAGCGCACATTTAGTAATACCTTTCTATCTTCTGACCTCAATAAAGTAGCTACTAAACTGCCTGCAAGATTAGAGTTCTAGTGCATCTGGTAGTGTTGAAGAATCTCCTAATTCCGCTGTATTACACAAGTTAGCAGAAATTTATCTTACTATGTAAGGTGAACTTCTAATACTTCAGTTCAGCTTTCTTTTCTCTCCATTTCCTTTCCATTCTCTCCTCCCACCTCCCTCTTCTTTTACCATCTCTTCTTCTCTTTTTTTAGAAGGATCAGTTTCTGGGTCAGGACATGCCTAAAAGTTTATAAAAATCTTAAAGCTATGGTAATATGCATCATCCTTGTCATTTGTAAAAACAAGAAAAAATCTGAGAACTTTCTTGCCCTTAATATGTACAGAACTAAACTGCATCACATCAAAGAGGAAAAAAAGATGACTCAACCCCAGTGTCACATAGAAAGATCACATCCAACACAGCTAGGTGAGTTCCTGAATTCAGGTCTGTTGCCTGCTGGAAAACACTTCAGGGTCAATTCAAATTTGACACGACAGCTTGATTATATATTTGTACCATGTAAATGAAAAGAATAAACAAATGTACACATGTTGCAGAATCAGTAGTAAAGCCTTCTAGTATTGTGGAACTGCAGAATTTTCTGGATTATGGCATATTCTATTCAAAAGAAGTAGGAGTTTTCAGTAACAGCAAGCAGTATCTCTGGCCTACCACATAATTCTTCAGACAAAATGCTTTGATAAGTAGTTCTGCTATTTGGCTGCTACGCACTGCAGGGTTTTTATTTAACTGACTAAAGACTGGCACTCCCTGAATTCTCCTGGAAGCAGCAGTCAGTTCATTTCAGGACAATTATTAATTTAGGACATTACCTTAAAATAAGTTTCAAGATTTATAGTTGCCATCATTGAAAAAGGGATTTCAATATAAGTTCTTCTAACACAGTCTTATGTACTGCTAAAGACACAGAAAGGGAATAGTAACAGCAGCCATAGCCTACGGTTGCCAGAAGTTTGAAACGTGAAGAGATGAAACACCATTACAACTACTGACAGCATTAAAAAACGAGTTCTATCAAAGGACAATTGAAGACAAAAGCTTTCACAGAGCTTCTGCAGAGGTTTGTTTTCATTGGTACAACTATGGACAGTAATTCTATACCTACTAGAACTCAACAAGGAAGAATTGTTACTGTTTCCCAGAGCTTCAGATTCAGTATCCAGACCGAAGCAGAAATGCACGTGCACTAAACAGCTACCACACTGCTCTCCTTCAACACTAAGGCCCTCCTTCTCCTATTAGTGAAAATCAGTGGGGATCCACTTTGATTAGACTATTCAGGGGAGATAAAGAAAAAAATGAACTAGTCTGGACTAGGCAATAATGAAATTTTACAATATGTAGCAGGCCCATACTGCCTAAATTACTTTGACCTAGGTGAAGGACTTCATCACTTCTGTCACCACCTTACACTGAAGCCATTTTCAAACCTTGTACTTTTCTATATTTATATCTGTCATACTCTGCATCAGCTCAGCCTCTCTGATTAGAGTTTGAACTTCTGGCTCTAAAGAAAAAAGGATATTTTGCAAGGATACTTGTTGCAAGACAAACCATGCCCAGACACAGATCTACTTGCACAGCTTTAACAGAGACATACATTTTGCATAAACATCACTCTCTCATTTCCTTTTATTATATTCTACTTAATGGCAGTAAAAACTATGATCTTTACGTAAAATAGGCTTGTCTACTGTCAATTAAAGTGTGCCTTGTCCCAGATGAACTGACCTGTGATTTCTGAACGGGCTGGTGCTGATGCTACAGATCGTGAGCTTTTGCTCTCCAGAGAAGTGGCATCCAGTTTCTCATTGGCAGAATCACTGCAACAGTTGTCCTTTGAGCATCCATTCAGATGGCAGCCATATATTCTCTGGGGCTCTTGAGATGCCTTCTCAGGTCCATCAATCTTATTCTTAGCATCCTTGTTGCCTTGATGCTGTTTAGATTTGCTTCTTTTTCTCCTATTATTCTAAATTGAGAAATATTGCAAGAACAGACATTACTCAGAGCAGCTCAAACTCAATATATAACAAAGACCATACAAATATAAAATGGTCAATACTCTTAAAATGACATTTAAGTTGCATTCACTATAATGCAGCTTACATACAGTGTATTACACAGCACACCATGGTATCTGCTCAGCTGAAAATACAGTTTCGAATACAAACAGATGACCCATGCAGCTTTTCCTCTTCCTTCCAAACAGAACAGTTACACTGCAAAATGGTAACAGAGCCTGGGCTTCGATACTGCCCAAAATGTTCCCAACCATAATGGGGACACCCAATAAGTAACATGGACAACCCTTGAAGGCATCACAGAGGACAGAGCTTAGATACCGCTGCTGTAATTCTCCAACCCATAAAGTGGAGCCTCCAGGACAGTGTCTCCCTGGGCTGCCACTTAGCACACAGTATATGAATATGCATCCTAAACATATTCTTGAAGTGTCTGACTTGGGAGCATCCCTAGTACACAGTCCTAATTGATGACTCCTATGCATATGTTATTCCTACACCCAGGAGCAGAACTTCTAGCACCAAGTGGCTGTGACCCTCCAGGACACAACTGCATATTAAAAGTGGGCTGTTAGGTATAGAATAAATTCCCTGTCTATAGAGTCTGGCTTCCACAAACACAAATGTGTCAGAACTCTACACTAGAGAAACAGCAACAGATGAACAAGATGAAAAATAACACTAGTTTTCTTTCAGGTATTCTGAACAGAGGCATGGATGAAGTTACCTGTGTTAGCAAAGGCAGAAGTAGTACTGGTCAAAATGAAATTACTACATTCAGTGTTAGACAGTTTATAAATGGTCTTAATGCTCAGATTTTCCAGAGCAACTACTTACCTTCTTTTTCCCTGTCATATTCCATTCTTTTAGAACCTGAGTTGCACTACCTACAGAAAGAAGAGAGGAAACATTTCAACAAGAGTTCAGCTCTGGAAAAGAAAATTTGTATTTGGGAACAGCTTCCAGTTTCCTAGCCTGGAAGCACTTCTATTTGTTTCTGTGAGCTTTCTCGTGTTGGGAAAACAAAAGGAGAACTGCTGCCTCCCTCCTTTTTACTTTGTAGCTTTAGCTGGTTATGCTGTGGATGTGCTATTTGGCACTCCTGCTGTTTATGCTCTTTCTTGCATGAAGTAATTAAGGGGTGCCTAACTTAATGAATTAGCATAAGCTTCAGAAAATAAATAATAATTTAAAAAAAGAAAACAAATGCTAAAATATTTTGGCTGAAAGAAAAGTATCTCAGTACCCCCACAAAACACTGTATAAATTAGGTTCTCCACCATGTTTCTTCATGTTTTTAATTTTTTTGTCATTTTGGCATATGTTTCCTGTATATTATCTGCCATATTGCAAAAACCTAAGAGCATAAAACTGAAGACTTAATTAGCATATAAAACCATAATTTTGCAGACAACTGCAGAAACTCTGCATCAATTTCAATATTCTAAAGCTAAAAACATGCTCAAGTAAGCATGCAGCCTGCACTGTTAGGGGCAGTATCTGCCACAACAATCTTCTTAATCACAACCAAATAGGAACTTTTCTGTGTGAATTTGAGAAACAGTTCTCCCTTCTTTTAGTAAATACTTATTTACTATCCTGTGCAAATAGGTTTAAATTCTGCTGCTCCTTTGCTCGTTTCAGGCGACATCAGTGTTAAGTACTCCTGCTTTAAGACTACAGTGAGTGGTCAACTTGTATTCAGACAAAAGCACACAAGGTGTTCAAATATACCAAAATAATTTTTCTATTCAAACAATCTAGATGTGAGATTGTTTGGTGACTCTCTTGAGCACATGGGAATCAATTACATCCATTTGCAGCAGCGGTAAGCCTGATTTGTTAAATTGTGAACTAACACCTATTGAATCCAAAACCATACTTTGTTTCCCAGATGACACAATATTGAAGACAGAATGTTAAGAATGTTTCCATTATATGTATAGTTATTTGTTTATATTTTGTTATATATATTTACACACAGAATATACACATACACAATCCCCCTGCCTCTTTCTTAAAAGTATGCTATCTTTGACAGAAGCTGTTTCACTATGATGAAATAAAACTACACACTTGCTGCCCACTTAAGTGGTGAAAATGTAGAATTTCACCTGACAGCTTTGTCAGCTATCTACACAGCAGCATCCAATGCTTTTTACGTTGGATGGCATCACCTTAATTCTACTCCCCTTGGTTGCCCTGTGAGCACTATGCACAGTTTGCATTACTGTAGGGATCTCTCCCTGTTGGAAATATACTATCTGTGCAAGTTCAGAAACCTTTATCACAACGCATAAGAATAATTTTCTTGAATACATCTACAAAGGAGCTGTACAGAACTCCTGTTTATGCCCATTTAGGTAAATGCTAACACAGCAAAGAAAACATGTTAACTGCTGTTTTAAAACTCACATTTCAAATAAATGTACAAATTCATAATATATAATATACATATCTCACTTCAGATACAAAGAAAGATAGGAGCGTTCCCGTGTTTTATGCTGTATGTAGCAGTAGGTTCTCTGTGATTGTGAGATATTTAAATCTTGGCAATTTTTGTCATCCACAGGAAAATATCACTTAAAGCTCTACCTATATTCATTCTATTCACAGTAGCAGCTGAATGGACACACTCCCCTGGTGCCACTTCATGCCTAAACTCCAGACTTCTGTTTTTGGAAAAAAAAAAAAAAAAAAAAGGCACTGTTTCCAATGGGTGGCAAATACTGGCTGTTTTCAAATGCTCAGTTTGAAAAGACTTCTTGACTCAAGGCATAAAGATTACCAACTAACCAAATTCAAAGGAAGGCCATGTGGGTCATTTGGTCGTGGGTTATATCACCTTGGTAGTTCAAGTTTTTTTTGTTTTTGAACTCTTACAAGGTTTACTTTTACCATTTGTTCCTCAGAGCTAGACAATGTGTGGATAGGAAAGCACTTATTTTCCCTCAGTACATGCAAGATATTTGCTTGCTGCTAAACAAGGGAGAAACGTGGGTCACTCCAAATGTAATGCCTCCTAGTTATTTCCATGAAAAACACAACAGCTACAAGGAGTACAATAACATTATTTGGTAGAGCAAATTCTCAGCTAAAAAACATTATTTTTCAACAGTCACAGCTTTCATTTATGTGTTTTCACCAGTGACAAACAAGAGCCTGTCATGCTCATAAAAATCTATACCACCAGAGATGACCTACTGTTTTACAACTGCTATGACAGCATCATTGCTAGGAAAACATTTCTCATGTAATCCAACATTTACTGTGCTCATATCCACTGTTCAGTCTCCATAAATGTTCAGCAAGCATCCATGAATGTCATTGGATGCCATTTTCACCACATGGAGGAAATCAATGACACACCTTTGCTCCATCCGCACTTCCACATCAGACACCATTTTGTCAGACTGCCCCTCTGCTGCCGTCTGCCACAATGGCAGCAACATGCAATAGGATATTGGTGGGAAGGTTCCTCCTCTATTGTCATATCAATCACCAATCTTTGATTCTGATGTTGTGAGCCAACACAGTAAAATAGGAGGCATTACTTTTGGAGTAGAATTTTGATGCATTTGTGACTAGTTTGCTCACATTTCTGCATCTTGTATGTAATCCTTAGTACACGATAACATTTTCTGACAGATATGTTTCAGTACATTAACACAAACTACTATCAAAACTATTCTGAAATAAAATAGCTATGGAATAAGCACCTTAGTTAGATAATCCATAATGATTCTCTAATGTTTCAGTATCACTGAGCTATACTAAAAGCCTCACAGTGTTGATTTATTTTTTTTACAATATAGCTTCTGAAACACTGAGTTTCTAGTATCTTTGAAGCATTCTCAAGTCACAAAATTTTGAGAGGATTTCCTCATATTATGCCAGTATTCCTACACGATGTTTCTCACAGACTTCGGGGAAAGTTCAAAATTCTTGCCATTATGTATTTATCAGAAAAGTGTTATTTAAATACAAGTGACCTTTCACAAGAGATGGCCACACGATTCATAGATTCATAGATGCATTAGGTTGGAAAGGACCTACAAGATCATCTAGTCCAACCATCCTCCTATCACCATCCCTACCCACTAAACTACTAAATCAAATCCCTTAGCACCTCATCTAAACGCTTCTTGAACAGCGCTAGGGATGGTGCCTCAACCACCTCCCTAGGCAGGCCATTCCAGTGCCTGACCACTCTTTCAGAGAAAAAGTTTCTCCTCAAATCTAATCTAAATCTTCCTTGGCGCAACTTGTGGCCATTCCCTCTCGTCCTGTCACTAGTAATCTGGGAGAAGAGGCTGACCCCCTCCGCACCACAATCCCCCTTCAGGAAGTGGTAGAGTGCAATAAGGTCCCCTCTGAGCCTCCTTTTCTCCAGACTAAACAATCCCAGCTCCCTCAGCCGCTCCTCATAAGACTT
>VXAB01007545.1:307994-355419 GCA_013399175.1 Odontophorus gujanensis | reverse complement strand
GAATACTGTGGGAGACCGTGTCAAAGGCCTTGCTGAAGTCCAGGTAGACTACATCAACAGCCTTTCCCTCATCCACCAGTCTGGTCACCCAGTCATAGAAGGAGATGATATAGATTATAGATATAGATTTAGAACATCTCAAAGCTTCAATGGAGTCTTGGTTCAGCCATTATAAATATCAAAGCTATTTACAAAATTTAGATTGAGGCTTAAATGTCAATGTATGCATCAAGTTCAGGGGTTCGTGGGCCCAGTTATCTGCTTCAGAGGTAGCCCCAATTTCCATTAGTAGTCTGCCTCCAGCAGTGAATCATATTATTACATACTTTAAAGAACATTAGTTTTCAAGAGAAAAAGGTCTGGGAAGAAACAAAGATGACAACAGGATCAACTATAAGAAATGAATGGCAGTGTCACAACCATCTGAATTTCAGAAGAACAGAACGCATACACTACAGGCAACGAATACTTTAGGATGTAGTTAAATCCCTCACACCTTAGTGAAAAAAAGTATTGTACTTACCATCTATGAAAGCTTGGACAGCTTTATCTACATTGTTATCAAACTGCTGCAGCACCAGAACTATTTCATTATTGCTTTTGTTTGGAACAACCGATCGGATTGCATTGATCTGGAAGGAAAAGAAGGAAGATAAAGAAAGTGATAAAGCTATGTATTATTAAGAAAACACAGTACTGCGCAAATGTCCATTTATATAAACACTAACAATATACAATGATGACATTGCTTTATACAGGTACAATCTCCTCACCTGCCTCATGCAACAAAAGGAAGCAGTTTCTTCAAGAGATCAAAACAGAGAACTAGTAGTCAGCATACCTGGAACCAAATCCTACCCTTAACTACATCTGTAGAACCTGAGCTTATAGAATTTGCCCTTAGGTTTCTTTCTTAAATTTTTCTGTTCTGCTATCATGTGACTTAATCCACACCACCTTTGAGTATACAGCTACTTCAACAAGGTTGTTGTGATGCTTTACTAAAGTTATAATGACTGGTGTCTTTTTGACATTTGGAAAGTAATTGTGTGTGCAAAAAAAGTCACAGGCTAAGGGGAAGCAGTATCGCTTTTAAACGTTCTAGTATCTGGCCAGTATAACATTGGCTTGCTGTTCCACGTATAACTGAGCAGAAAGCTTGTGCACCAGATCTCTTAAAAAAGGACTTGCACTTCCTTCAGGATACTCTATGAGTCATCTGTTATGGCCATCAACAATTCTGACACTGCACTGCAATTCCATAGAATTTCCCATTGTTGTATTGTCTTTGTTACTCATACCAAATTGTCATTCAATCCACTACTTTCTTTTAATATACTACCGCTGGAATCACACTGACCATTAACTTTCTCATGCAATTACTTGAAAGTAAATTAAACTGAATGATTATATTGTTTTAATGCTAGCCAACCTTTACTAGGTAGTGCCAAAATAAAAATACTTGGTTATACAAGTAACTGGCAAAACAAACAAAGCCTACCACAGCAGTTTGTAAAAATACATCATACAAATTCAACTGCTTTCTTTGCCCCTCTCTGAAGGAATACACCCTTGTGTACTTTAATTATCAAATCAAAATGTCATTGTGCTAATTTCTGTTTGATGAACACTGTTGGTCTTTTCACAGTACCATGAAAATACTGAATTGTGAAAACATAAACACATGAAGATATGCCTGTTCATGTAATAGAGCTAGGTGAGAGTATTCACATCACCTTGACTTAGTTGTCCAGTTAAATGATGAAGAAAGACCAATCTAGATACACCTTATCACATCTTTACCAGTGGAGGCACCAGAAGGCAACTCAGACTAGTAGTCATATTTATTACTAAAATGTTATTAAGATGCTTTACATCAACTTCCATCTTCAGTCACACTGTTTCCTGTGTACTAACATAAGCCACAACTTATTTCAAGTTCTGTTAATACGCAATGACTGAAAGCTCTGATTCATGATGCCTGCTAGATTTTGTCTCAGCACAGCAGATGGTAGGTACTTGCTTCAGGTCTGTCCACACAGGAACCAGGTTTCTGGATAAGTTAACCTAGAAGGCCACTTTCTGACTTCAGCAGACAAATCAAGTGACTCTGCTTTGGCAGAGTTGACTTTGCTCCTGTTCGCCACCCTATCACTCATCTCCCTGCAGCTTCACATCTGTCCACAACATGCTTCAAGTAACAAATTCAGCCTTGGACAACTCAGGCCATAACTATTATTTATATAGTTTCAAAATTAGAGTGTGGTACAAGAGTCAAGTTGCTTGTCTCATTGTCCAAGGACCCTTCCCAAAGGCTCATCTAATCATGTGTCTACTGTCCTTGCCTTGTGGCTTATCAAGATTTGCCCACAAGCTAGGGTCCCAGCCCAACAGCTAGCTGCACTGGAAATTCCAGCAAACAAAAACATCACTGTGTTGGATGTTGAGACAGTCTAGGTGATCAAATGAGCTGCAGACATTGCCAGGAACTATCTAGAAAAAAATCTGTCTGCTCAAGCTTCTCTCTTCAGTTGGTACGCGTCAGTGAGTGGGAGGGAGGGAACAAAACAAAGACAAACGACCTAGCAACTGTGAGTACAGCTCTTTATGCACGGCAGGCATTCTAGGTGAAAACCATCTCAAATTAATAGAATGCACTAAGAAAACCCAAGAAAAATGTGTTTTATTCATTCCCTAATTGTGGCACTGGCACATTATTATTTATTGATAAAGCTGCAACAAGCATGAACTGAGTTGGCTCCATACCAATACAAGTTAGCTTTCGTGTATCTGCCACAGCAGGCCACAAGCTGCTGTCCACTTTATGTTCAAGTTAGTAGTTGCCAAGCATTGCCATCCTGTGGACTACATATTCTCACAAAAACCTCCCCTCGCCTTTCACAATCATATGGATCATCTCTCTAACCACTCAGAACTACATATGCTGCTTGTGGCAACTGCTAACAGAAAAAATAGCATAAAAAATTTAGTCTATTCCTGCCATTCCCATAAGCATGGAAATTTCACATGGTTGCTAGGTCCTTCCTCACTATGAGAGGTCTGGAAGCCTTAAGAAGCATCTGGAAACTACAAAGTGAGGCTAAGACCACAGGATGAACCAGGCAACTTGCCACACACTGCAGTTTGGAAATTTTTGATTAATAGAAAAATTAAAATTAAAAGCTACTCTGTGCTTGATCCCACCCCTAGTATTGCAACCCAAAACTGAAAATGTATGGACATGTTCTAGTTATGGAGATAACCCAAAAAAAGCAAAATGAGGCTCTTAGGGAAGAACATTTGCTAATGCAGAGAAAAGATATTATGCATGTGACCAGTTCTGTGGACACAGTTCTGTTTTATTTGGACCACATAAAAATTCAGTTTAGGGGCGCATTTACGTACAGCAGAGCTCTATGGTTTCACTGCCAAAAAAACAATTGTCATTGTTGACTGTTAGAAAAGATACTTTCTACAGAAAAAAAATAATTGTATAAGAATTTTCATGTTAAGATTCTTTAGCAAATGAGTATCAGATTGTACAGTAAAGTATTTTGGACTTCGGAAAAATCCAAACCAGAAGATGATTAACAAACACACTGTTAATCAGCTTCCCTTGTGTACAAATGGATACCCACTCAATTATTAGTGCTTCTGCTTTCCAGATTTCTGCAGTGACTTATTTAGGATCAGAGGGGTGAAAACTAGAACTTCTAACCTGTGGGATATGTGTTCCGAAACAACAAAAGCAGATATAAAAACAAACTTCAACAGCAGAGAAATCACAAAAGGTTTCTCATCAAAATTAAAATACTTTGCCTTAAAAATTTTTAGGAATAAAATGAAATAAACTAGACATGTTCTCTTTCTCTGGGATTTCAAAGTCAGCCAGATGTGTGTGCATCAGACATTATGTCTCCAACATATACACTGACTATTTCATCCAGAATAAACTGGAATTGTTGTACACACACAATGAAAAATGTCAGTGGTTTTGGGACTTCCAAAAATAATAGACAAATGCCTGCAAGTAGCAAATTCTAACCTAACAGCCTACCTGACAGGAGGACAAGGACATGCTGAGGAAGACAAGGTCTTAGCCCAGAAACAGGAACTTCATGGTCCTTAACATTCTATCACTTAGTTCCCTTACTCCAACTTCAAAATCTATGTAGACTTCTACATTAGAACTTGAGGTCTGCTTCTGCATGCAAAATGCATCCTATATATTTCTAGAAAGAAACATGGGGGATATACAAGAAAACACTGAAGGAAGAGGTGAACAACTGAAAGCATAAGCCTAACATAAATTCACTTACACAGCTGAAGGTCATAAAAGCCTGCTCTTTTGCCAGTAGAGATACACACCTTAATTGCTTACAAGTCTCCAACTGCTTGAGTGAAGTCTGCCACTCTTCAATCCAGATAGCTGTATATAGCTCATTTTTATTAATGGTTAGATGGGTCAATATCCCAGGGCTGGACATACATCCAAATTATATCTCTCTAAACTTACAGTAATCAAACTTACCAAGAGCAGCTATCTTTTCAACGCATAAGCAACACAGACTAGAACTGGAATAATCCAATACATTATGACTTCTCATCAACAAACGAATTCCTTTTAAAAAAACACATCAACCTCGTGAAAAGGAAGATCCAAAGAACCTCATCCTATCACGACTGATACTGTATTAATACCTGACAGTCTGCAAGAACAAAATTTGAACATTAAATTTATTTCCCTGTGTGTGTGGGAGAACAGACAGAGAGCTTTTTCATACTCACTGAAACCTGACCTTAGAAAGAATAACATTAACAGAGAGACTACAGGGAAGTCAAGTATTCTAACAATTTTGAATCATCATGTCTTTATCTAGCATGGATTCCTAGAGAATTTGGGTCATCATTTTGGGCAGCAGACAAGTGTTCTGGGACATATCTTCTAAATCACAAATAACTATACAGTTAACACCAGCATTAGCTAAGGTGCTGTCACTGGCAGTAGTCATACTCTTGAGCTTTCCCTTCTGTGGCCTGACCAGAGAATTCATTTCCTTCTTGATTTATTGCTCAGAAGGCTAATTCGACATTTCAGTTTACAAAACTACTCCGAAGCTTCCAGAGATCTAAAATATAAAGCCCTGTATCTTGAAAACTACCATGTATGCTCAAGAATGTGGAAAGCAGAACCCTTTGTTCCATTTGGTCAGACACATCTGACTGTTTTTCTGAGGATTACTGCTCAACCACATGAAATCTCACTTGGCATTCATTTGCTAAAATGAAATAAAAAATCAGTAATAAGTTATTCCTGAGGAGTATGACACAGAGGAGGACACAAATTTTAAACGCTCATCATCTTACATATCTGAAGTCCTTGTGAACACTTATCTTGTGAGAGATCCCTGATGTATCAAGCTTGAAAAGAAATACAGCCTGCCTCAAAGTTGTGAGAAGGAACCTGTGACAACAGATCACCTAGTCTGCACTCAGAACCAAGCTGACATTCCTGTGTACTCATCCAAGTCCTTTAGGTTTTCTGTCAAGTTTCAGATAGTTCCCAGGCAACTGTAACAACACGGAATCAAGCATTGCCTGCTTGCTGTTCTACTCCATCTGCTCCCCTCTGGCATCATCTCAAAGAGGATGTTTTTGGTGAGTAAGTAATATATCCGGGGCTCAGAGAATTTGTTTAAATATTTGTGACATAGTGACAAATTAAACTACTTTGCTGAAAGCTCATGGCTGTTCTGAAGCCCCTGAACACAGCTGCTCTAATCCCTTTGAAGTGAGTTACGATTATGGTCACATACTCATTTAAAATACTTTTAATCACGCTTGGTTACAAACACCAACCCATATCCACCTTCATGGTATGAGCTATTAAGTTCAGCAGATTTTCTCTGAGTAGGAGTTAAATTCATTTTTCAAGTACAGTTATCAAAGAACACACAAACGTTTTCCGATCCTGCTTATTTTCACTGTGTCAGTAGATCTTCATGAGCACATATATAGTGCACATACCCACTGCAACTGGGGACAGGTAGCAGTGTAAGCCCTGTATGCCTAGATTACAATTCCAGTTGGGGCTGACACAAATCCTGGATGAGGATCAGAGAAGGAGAGCTGACTACAGTGCTCCACTGGTTTCTGCAATTTATGAAGTTAGCATTAGCAGAGACCCTGACAACGCTGAGAAAGAAAATGTATTTTCAGAACATCTCATGGCAAAAATGGTTAAGGTTTTGAAAAAAACTCCTACAGGAAAATTTTTCATAAATACAGTTGGAATTTTCCGCATTAACAGCTTATTATTTATGTAGGACCCATTCTTCCAGAAGCTTTGCTAACTAGATTAGTTCATTGTGACACACTGAACATGTGCTCTTAACTTGTCCTTTGATCAAAATAACAGCTTTGATCAGGTCTGTACCTCAGTATTTGCAATATGTCCTGTTTATCACATTTCAAATCACTTACCCCTGATAAACACAAAACAAATTCTACTTGCTGCAGTAACCTAGCTTGGGCAAATATCTTGGATTTACAATGTTCTGCATCCTCCTCTGCTATAACTTTTAAACTAATGAAATGGAAATTGGATTTGAGAAGGCACATATTTATAAGAAAAATGTATAAATAAAGAGGGTCTGGCTCAGTAAGACCTGTTTCACTTGAATAATAGCAGTAGTATTTAGAAACCTAATTCTATAATACTCTTAACCCAAGTTAAATAGCTCATCAAACAACAGAAGTTCATTTTAGTCCAAAACCAGCAAAGTTGGTTAAATCCTTTCACATCAACACATGGATATGAAACAGCTGAGAAGGTCAACCTTAAGGAGACCTAGTGAAATCATAGATTGGAAACTGTCTGCTTTTTGTTATGGGAGTTTTAAGACACTGTGTTCCTTCCACAACAAACCCTACTATTTACTTTTGTATGCTGCCTGTCACTGATGAAAAGTGCAGTCGTGGTAATGAAATCCTCCAAAGTATATCTGAATAGAATTGTCTTGCAGCTAACAGAACAAATTTGCTTGTCTGTTCCTACGGTTCTAATGTTTGAAATGAAAATAAAATGAAGCAGCAAATTTCTCTGGGAAACTGCAGCAAAACTTCACCTCAAAGAGAATCCCAAGAAGAGTATTTTCATTTGACTATTTTGCTTATTTCAGTTGACACCAGATCTTGTTCAAACATGGCCAGACAATAAAAAAAAAAAAAAAAAGGCGGTCCTAACAGCAAGTTCAGAAGTTTGGACCATTCCCAATATTTTGTTGAATCAAAACTAAGAGCCACATGTGAGAACTGAACGATTTTTCTGGGGAATGCCTTGTATTCACTCCCCTCTTGTTAGACAAAGACATTCTAGTTGCTCCAGGAAATGACAAGCTGTTCATATTCTTCACTCCAATTGCTTCTTATTTGGAGACCCCCATCATTCAGAACCTTGGCATCTTTTCTGGTGGGGTACTTGGTTAATGCTTGAATAATTCAATTAATCTTATGGAATTATTTTGAATTTAAGCCAATTAGTTTGACCAATTTCATTCTTTAATCCACAAAGTTTCAAATTGCACATGCATGATCTGAACAATTTATAACTCTGTCTTTAAAGACCCTGATAACAGAAAAAAGTCCTCAGATACACAGCATTTTTAGGTAC
This sequence comes from Odontophorus gujanensis, assembly GCA_013399175.1. Lineage (NCBI taxonomy): Eukaryota > Metazoa > Chordata > Aves > Galliformes > Odontophoridae > Odontophorus > Odontophorus gujanensis. Next base: position 347,747 of record VXAB01007545.1, on the reverse strand, counting down.
AAAGGAAGATAATCAGGAGCAAGAGATATAACGGTATAGTCAAGGAAGAGTCACAACAAAAGGAATTATTCTGAGATAGGACCTGATGGTAAACTCCTTGCACTAACTACACTGGCACTGTAACCCTAGCTGCTGCTGCTGAAGTGCAGGGCTTATGTTATTTCATAAAATCTGTGGATTATCTGCATGAAAATATGGTAATCAGAACTGCCCTGGCTCCACACATAAGCATCACAGCTGCAGAAATCTCTGCCAACTATGCAAACACTCATTAGGGCTGACATCACAGGCCAATATTTATGTTACCCTCTTGGGGAAAAAGAGGGGAAGGAGATAAAATAGAATGCTTAACCTATTGACTTTATGAACTATTTCAACTGAAATGTTATGAGTAAGTTACACAAGTATCAGTATGATACTAAAATTCTCTTAAGACTCACATTAGAAGTAGGATTTTCTAAAACCTGCAGATGTGAGTAACCTAATTTCAATGAGTATTACTTGAAATGTCTGCCTCATCCACATGTCACCTTTAAAGCAGTGGCAGAAGTTTTATTTCCCTGAATACCTAGAGGCTGATCACAGAAAGTACATGGGGAGACACTACTCAAACAAGAAAAGCAAACGCAAATCAACCAATCAAACATTATGCTGAAATTCCGTGGACCCTCTACGTTATTTGTTACAGAGAAACAACAAGCAACTTACAGAGAATTTTGAGTTCTACTTTTGCAAAATAAATAAGTAAATAAAAATACAGCTCCTCATGTTCCATTTAAGTCCTACCAGGATCAAAATCTTGCGTATATCATCATTTGCAAGCACTGAGGTAGGAAAGAGGGCAGCTACGGAAGGAATTTTATTTTATTCTGTTCTTTTAAACAAGAACTGATTATATTTGTTCTGATGGTGATGGTTGTATGGAGCACTGAGAAGTAATTAAATTTATAAATCTCATTTTTGTTTCCCAAAAATATTTAGCAAATGATGAATAAAAATAAACACTGAGCTAATTCCTTTTATGCTTTGCAGCATGACAGCTTTGCCCCATACGTAGAAATTATTTAAGTGAAAAAGGGATCTGATTGCTAGGAAACTATAAATATGTCAGTTTCTCAGAAGTGCACGAGGTCCTTATATTTTAGCAGTATATGGGCAAATACAATTAAAGCCAACTCAGAAAGGCATATCTGTTCACCCCATGTTTGCATTTCTAGGGCGCAGCTCAGTAATAACATGAATGTAGCTTTAGAAGCCTCTGATAGAAGAGCCTCCATATTGTAAACCAATAGGATTTTTGAAATGGATGTTTTATGTCCTGTCATGCCAATCACTCTTTAGAACAAGACAGAATTGTTCAGTTGAAATGGCAGACTGATCATGCTAGTTCTTCAGCAGATATGTACATTATGAAGTTTATGCTGTTCAGTTGCTAAGCCTTTATTCAGTAGCTTATTAGACTGTATTTTTTCAAAATAAAGCCCAGTGATTTTGCAGCAAGATTTACTTGCTGATAATTTAGATTTTAAGTTTGGCATAGGAATTTATTAACATTAAACGCTGGTGAAAAATACAGCAATAAAAAGAGAAACTACTATAAATAAGTAGATATTGATTCCATTATTTACCTGCTTTAAAATGTGCATACTCAAACATTTAATTTTAAGATGCAACCATGAGATATTGGACTTTGCACAGCAAATATTACATCGTGAACTAAAGTCCTGCTGCAGTTCTGCATTCTTAAACTTGTAAAAGACAAACAGGCAATTTATAAAATCCCACACTTGTAAAACTCACTACACTAACAAAAGAAATTAAGCTACATAGTAAATAAGCATAACTTAAATTGATTAACTAAGTTGCATTTTGAGTTTTACTGTAATTTACTCTGACACTACAGAACGAGTGCAAAATTCATCATGCTACTCAATATTTAAACCCTGGTTGTTACCAAAGACTAAGGAAGATGGTCTTCACCAAAATACAAATACATGTTGACATGCAAATCCTCAATTACAATGAGTCATTCAGCAGCTCAGAGCAAATATTAGGGGAAAAAGGACTAAAAAAAAAAACCAAACAAAAAACCACCCAGGTGTCTGGGCAGTGCATCAGATAAGGAATCGTTTCCCATCAAGGAATATAAAAGCAAAATGGTCTTAAAAACTTCTGAAAGTAAAGTGAATACTTAGAGAAAGATGGACACAACAATGCGAACTCATACCCAACTGAACTACTTAGCGTCATCATTTGCTATCATGTTCCCTCAGCAACTTCTCTCCTGTGTCAGCAAACAAGTTTGTAACTTTTCTTTTGGGAAACAATTATCTGAAGCTTGAGGAAACATTGTTTCAGGATCAGTAATCCTGATCTCTAGAGTTCAAGGCTATGTCTTAGTGACCCTGTGGTGTGTTACATGTTATCTTAATTCTCTAACACTTACTGTGACTTTGCTAGTCTGGAAAGCCACATTTACAGTATCTTGTGGGTTCTACTCATGTCAAATCACTTTCCCAACTATTGGTCCACTTAATAGAGAAACTGCAGTTTTGAATGCAAAACTGAAGTTAGGGAAGTTATCTGCTGAATAATATTATCAGTCAGTTGGGAAAAGAGTTAATACAAAAAAAACTATGCTTTTTTTTGTTGTCTTTTCAATTGACAGGTCTACAGAGAGTATTTTACATACCTGACAACCAGCAGGATGTGCGCAGGTCTTATGATACAGTGGAAGATGACTATGTTTCTCAATTTCACATTGCCTTAACTTTTCTGTATATCCTTCAAGTAGTATATTTTATGAAACACACCCAATCAACTTTACATCAATATCAGAATAAACTTGGGCTTACTAACAGAACGGGGTTCTGGCCCTTAACATTCATCACGCTGCCTTAGAATCTGTCACTTATTTGCTTAATAAAGCAATTCAAAGAACCCATTATCTTTTTTTCTGAGCTTCCTAAATGTAAAGGTCCATATATTCCCAGACACGAGACAAAACAAAATCTGATTTTATAAACACAATGATTGCATGAATTTCTCAGAATCTTAGCTTCTTTTAAAAAATACATTATCATGTTATACTCCTACACTCCTCCTACTTCTTTCTTCTCCTGTTCTTGACAAATTTCCTTGCTTCCCATCTACATTGGTGAGGAATATAATTGAGGTAGATTTCTCTGGGAGTTAAAAAAGGTCAGGAAATCTATCTGTACTCTACATAGCATATAAGCAAAACTGTTCTAGAAGAACAGAGCTCTTTTTAGACAGTTTTGCTGCATATCTGTGGTGGCTACAGTAATGGTGGGGTTTGTGTGAGAATATGTGCCCAGCACTGCAGCATTTCAGATACAATTGGCCTGCAGAACAGCAGTTCTAAGTGCTTTAGATCCCTCAGTGCTTCTGAAAGGCCAAGCAAGGCTGTAGCACTAACCAAGTTATGGAGAGGACATACTCATAAACATAGAATGCAATTAAAAACAGAGCTGCTCAGGTAGGAAAAAAATTCTCCTATTTTAAGGCTCTATAACTTTAGGAATTGCCTCTAAGTATTACAACATTTTTGGTTAGAAAATATTATTTCTTAAGGCTGTGTTTCTTCAAAGGCTGAATTTTGTACCATAGCAACCATCAATGTGCTACTCTCCATAGCATCAGCATGCACAGTGACCACAAGAGAATAAAGTAAATACATCTGACACAAACATTGTCTCCTTACAGAAAAGTAAAACTCAATCCTCATCAGCCAAAATTAATATTCTAATCCAAGCAATACCTGTCTATGTACTTAAGTTCATGCACAAAGTTAAATCAAAGTTATGTATGGGAACAGTCCCTGAAGGAGCAGGGATGAAATGTGTATGTGACATCACTTGGGTTTGCACTGTACTGTTACTTGTGCCTACCTTTTCCTTGATATTTACTGGAGAACTGATTTCTGCCATCTCTCTTCTTATGAAAATACTGTCTGTGAAAAGAATACAAAAACCAAGAGATTCATTTTTAATCCCAACCTGACAAGGGTACACAAATACAAATTGTATGTGATTACACATAAGCATTGAAGAAACTTGAGAAAACTTACCTTTCCTGCACGATCTTGCAAAAACGAACAAAAAATAACAACAAAAAAAAAACGTCAAACAAACCCTAAACAAGTTCAAATCTCATACTTTTCCCAGATTAGTTCTACACACACATTCTAAAAATGCTTCTGAAGTATGAATTGGGATGGGAGGGCTATCATGCTTCTCCCAGACATGTTTCTTGGACCCTATTCATTACTACTTGATACCTTTGAGGTTTAAGGAAGAGGAATAACTTAGATGAATTCAACATCTCCTTGTTCTCCTATTCACCAGAAATCATATTTTTGCCAAAAACATCACTTTACTGCAGATCCCATCTTAAAAAGTAGTTAAAAATGCCACTACTGCACAGTTCTGTGGGTTTTTTCGAAACTAAACTTAAGGATTTAACCACATGCTTCCTTATTTAAGCTAAAAGGGTCTGAATGGTTAAATCCCCAAGTCTGTTCTGAAAATTTAGGCACATAATGGAATTTGCATGTGATTAAGAAACCCTGCAATATCCTATTTCCAGTTACTCAGCCACATAACTGAGAGATATTACATCACATGATGAAGAATTAACACAGAAGGGAGTCTACTTGCCTAATCCTGATTCCATAAAAACCAATGACCTTAGATTTCAGTAAGAAACAAACTTGAATCTTCATATTTTTTTAAATTAAGTCACACACGAAGAATTACAGAGAAGACTAAATCAGATGATATAAAGGCTTGGCTTAGTTGCTAAATTTAACGCCAAACGTTTATATTATAGAATTTTCTAATATGATAAAAGTATTATTTATTATTTTTTATTCACTTGTTTTCTAATTAAAAATATAAGGTTCAGGGAAGCACATTTTCAAACATAAGACTTTGTAGTAAGCAGGAAAAAGATGGTAGGAAAAAGAAATGGGAATGCATTTTTGAGTTTGTCTGATGGAGAGCACACACCACAAAAAGGATGCCAGAAGAAGACAAAGAAACTCAAAAGTAACCTTTATTAAAGTATCATTAAAAAATGCCTAAAATGAGTAAGGTTCCTCCTGCCATCTGTTCTACTATGTCATTAACACATTTTATCTGTCAATATAAAGCACATACCTTTCATCTATCTCTATTCAGCGGCTCAACCAGTTTGCAAAGACAGACCCCAAGTCTTGCTATGTATCTGGTAAGATTTCTTCCTGGCAACTGGGTCACTAATGCCTTACCATCTGCTGAATACAGCATTTCAGATTAGAAGACCCCCACACTTCGTTGTTGTTTCTTAAATCAAGGATCAAAGAGCTCAAATTAGTTTCTTTGTCATACCTATCTAATGACAGCAGAATGATAAAATGTCAGGAGAAAGCAGGCAGGAAGATGACATGGAATGTGAACTTGGGACAACTATCATGGTTTTGTGATTTTTGTTGTTGGTATTCCACATCATAACATCATGTAGTGCACTGGGAGTTAAAGACTTAATGCTCTAGCTCTGTGGATCATTGATAGTTACGGGTATCCCTGTCTCAGAAGAGAACTACGTACCCCAGAGGACTTAGTGTTGCTCTGCACCTTTTTTTCCCTGTTTTCCACTCAGAGGAAAAGGTAAAAACTGTTCATGTGTCACAAAACACAAGCTCTTTCCCTTTTGGAGCAGGTGCTCCTTAGCAGTCTCACCTTCAGCGTTAGCATAAGGCCTTCAGTTTTTGGACACACTCTCTCTCATTTTATTGGAATTGAAGCTAATAAATCAAATTATATTTTATTATATTGTGTTATTTTGCATTCTGGTATGAGTAAGAGACAAAGAGACACAAAAGTAAACCACTGACAGATAACTCCATCTCCAATATTTAACGTGAGAATTTAACACCGTCTTAATCCCTATATAACATTTTTCCTACTTCTCTTATACTTCAGCTGTCTGCTGTTTCTCATGCCAAGGAAGCACAGAGCAGGAGATGCAGGCCACCAAATTTCCACGTAGACAGGAAAACTTAGCTCTAAAAATCACACTAACTTATCATTATCCCTTAAAGCTTTTCAGAAGAACATGCTTTCTATCTATCAACATCAAGCTATGTGATGCGCTGATATTCTTCTGTTTTAAGATAATACTTTAATGAATAGTTATTTTACTTGTTCACCCTCATACCTATTATCTAGTAGCTTCAGTAACATTACAGACAAACAAGTCTGTTCTCTTGCACACACTTATACCAATACATACATTGTAATAGTTAAAGTACAGTATTAAGAGAAACAACTGAAAAAAAAACTAAGAAAACTTTTTGGAACACATCACAGAAAACAAGGACAACAAGGTTTATAGCTAACAACCCCCTGTGATCCTAAAAACTATTAATATATAAAACCAACAAATAATGGGAAAATATCTGTCATTAAATCTTCAAATTCTGCTTTTTCAGCATACCGTACCAATTTTGCACCAAAACTGTATAGTGTAAAACTACATCTTGTATGAAGTAAATTAATCAGTGATCTTAGAGAAAAACCCAAACCTGTCAGTTCATGTTAGTTTGAAGACAGTAGTTAAATAATGCATCTAATTTTAAATTTGCTGATTAAACCATGCAAGAACAGCACTTAGCCATATTTAATCTTTGTAGCAATGTTCTGACCCACTTTAAAACAAGACACACAACACTTTGCCAGAGTTGACTCGCCTCCTTTGCTGTGCTGTGCACTCCAGGTCTTACTACAATAACAGTTTTCTACTGATGAATGTGATGCTGGTTCAGCTGGTTTACAATTGCAAGTTGTAACAGGACTGAGCAAGCCACACAAAACATATCTTCAAAAAAGAGGTATGTTTCTTGTCATCTTCTTGTCCCCACACTCATCCTCCATGATCCATACAGATCATGAACTAAGACATCAGTTTTTACAAATAGAGTCATTCCTCTACAGTTCAGACTTTTCATTAATATGCATATTATGGATGTCAAGATGAAGATGCTAAAATTGAACTGGAGCTATTTTCCATTCACCCTCTGCAAGGACAGATATTCAAATAACCTGCATCAAACACTTGTTCTTTTATATAACTCAGAGTCCAGCACATCTAGTTACATAAAATACAAAATATTCACTGAAATCTCAGTATAGCATTAGTTTTTAAAAATATCCTCTACCACTATATTTAATAGCTAATTGGTTTTCTTATTGCAGCAGATCAATTTATCAATTTATTGAATTGACTTCTTCCCTCAACTTTTTTTAATCCCATTTTGAAAAATTGCCATATTTCTAAATCCTATGACGAAAGATTATAGCACATTAATAATTTCATGCACAAAAATGGTCCCAATTAAATTTTAAAGCTTTTGCTGAAGGCTTGGATCTAAATTTGAACAGCCTCATTCTGATCTGCAGTACTTCAGAGAAGCTTCTTCATGCCTGAGCTGTGCAACAGAATGTGGCCCACAATGGTGTTCTAAAGCTAGTGCAGTGTTCTGTATGTCAACACCTGCATAAAAACAGCTGCAGAAAAGCCTGTAACAGATTTTTTGCAGTGCCTAAATTTTTCAGTTAGCATAAACACTAACATATTATGTATAAAACATACTGTATAAAGGGTTCTCATATGCTTTGTCTCTATCTCTTGCTCAATTTTGTGTTCTTGAAAAGTTAATGTATCATCAACAAGGCTTATATGAGAAAGGAATGACAGATAAGAAATACTATAGAATCCTGTGTTTAAACAAGCTGTTAATTTCTGATTTCAATTTCCAGATGTGTTTCCTGGAATAGGAGCTCGCTCTCAGTTGCTTGTTACATCCTGATCTCAAATACTGATGGAAGCACATTATTTTTACACCTGTTACATACTTGTGAAGGAGATGATATACCACGCCTTGTAAACTGAAGTGTCTCAATGCAACAAGAAAAGAAAAACACAGTAGTGACACTTCAAGGGAGTGCTGCAGAGCGGACTAGATTAAGTCTGCCAGAGCTTATTTCTCTCCTCTACTAAAATAAGCAATTCACATTGCTCTTTGCAGGTTTAAGCTAAGGTAAAACTGCACTGGGGCTAGCTGAAGTGCTGGCACATGCTCTGTTCACCTGACTTTACTGCAAGCAGCAACATCCAGCAGGGCAGGCAGTCAGGTATGGCCTTTAACCACTGCAGCACAACATGCCTGAGCTCACCTGTCACAGCCTGCTGGGTACATGGCTGTAAATGCTGGGCAAGCAGCCATTTCTTTTCTGCCCTCAAGCAGCTTCGAAGTCCCACTGTTGCTGCGTTCAGCCTCCAAAGAACATCTGCTATCTTTCAGCTAGTACTACCTCCTGGGATTTGTCACTCACAAAGCACTTCTGCCTAGGCAGGCCTTGGGGTGAAGCTGCCAGACTCCTTTTGTGAAACGTTCTGCATAGGTGGGGTTGCCTGCAATTCAAGCATCAGGGAATCAGGAAACAAGAGGATTCACCCCGCCCTGCTGCACAGTCCTGCAATTATCACCTGGTGCATTTAAACTTCAGATTTACAAACAGGATCAAAGGCATCAGTCCACAGATACACAGAAGGCAAATGTGTCAGTGATGCCAGGCAGATAAAATTTGTAAAATCACCCCAGCAGCAAGCTTTACAGAACAGAGTGGGACATCTGTTCCACCACTTCCAACACTGAAGGTGCAACTTATCTTCAACAATAGAGAAGAGACATCTCCCCACAAAATATCACAGAATAAGCTTGTTTGGGAAGGTTTTCCCTCATCTACATGTAGAGACGAGCAAAGTCTCCTACACCACTAGAATGATATATGCCCTTATCTGCCCACTGCAAGTGTTTCCTGTTTTAGTGCTACCCCCTACACAACAGGAATCCCAGGCTTCAGTGATCTGACTCTTCTACCTGCTTTTGTGGCCATCTGCTGCATCTTGTGCAAACCCACTCCCTTCCCTTCATTATGCTGATTTTCTACAAACATCACATGGCTAACATTTTCCAAGTTCCAATCAGCACCCGAAAAAGGCCTCTATCAGTTTTCTTCCTGTACTGTCCTCCTCTCTCCTTCACTAGTCATGCAACTGCACAGCTACATATCCTTTGGGTCCCAGTACAGCAACACAAACAGGAGATAACTTTACTGCTGATAAACTTATCAGCCCCACCAAGCACGAATGCACACAATCACTGAGAAAGCTTTAACACGAGCACAGAAATATGTTCATAAACTCCAGTTTAAGTGACAAAATTGTAAAGTAGATCAATGTGAGAATGTAGATTTTTTATTTATAATTAAGGATCATTTACTTATTTCCAAGTAGTTCAGTTAAAACACCCTAAATCAAAAAAGCTGACATTCTTAGTCATGCCCAAAGCTATGCCAGTGTGGTGCAGGTACTTGCCTCCACTATCTTGAAACAAGCAACAGATATGTTTTTCTAGTTTTTATAGTCTAGTTACTAAAGCTGAACAGAATTGTTAAAAAATAAACATATTAAGAGCATCTAGAACATATTAACAAGCATACTCCTGGCTGCTTTTAGCTTTCTGTCCCATTTGAAGTGAAGATATTTAGAAAAAAGAATGAAGTATAATTAACAGAGCTGATATTTTCCTAGTACTGTTTTAAACCTTTCTAAAGTCTCTACCCTGGAACAGTCTATGCATTTATTTTGTATTTCTTATTTTATAGGAGTTTGAGTTTAGCCACTTCAGGCTGCTTAAGTGTCTGGGTAAATTCGTTATCTGAAGACTTCAGCATCTCCTCCTTTAAAACTTATATACATAAGTGCAGAGACACTGCAGAGGTCATGCTCCTCTCAACTACAGAATGCAGCAGTTCCCCCTTCTGCTCAGCTAAGGCAGCCTGATTGCCTGATGGTTACCACACTGCCTGAAATCCACTGGCTGCAGAGCTGTAAACAGGATGCAGGAAATAAGCCGTCTCACTGATTCCACATGTAAGTCTGGATTCCGACAGAAAACAGGTTTGTGCTTCCCCCTGTTCATCACCTCCTCCCTGAGAATTTCTGAGATGTCTAACATGACAGTCTACAAAAGGAGCAGATGTCTCAAAGATACAACAGCCCAACAGACAGCTTGCTTAGAAATAGGTAGCAAGACATTAAAGTTCAGAAAGTACGCAAAGATGTATCAGAAACTCAATTATGTCATTTAACACCATAATAAAATCTATGGACCTGTCTGCTGTAATAAGAGAGAAAGCACAGAGGTGAGAGTAGTAGTGGAAAGGTATGGATTTGATGGGTGGACTGTTTCATGCACAAAGGAACTGGTTGTGAGATTGTACCACGAGAGTGGTGGTCAATGGCCTTTCAATTTCTAAATGGGGCTAATAAGAAGGAAGGGGACAGACACTTCAGCATGGTCTGCTGTGGCAGGACAAGGGGATATGTTTCAAACTAAAAGGAGAAATTTAGACTGGATATAAATAAGTCGTTTTTTTTTTTTTTACAATGAAGCCGGTGAGGCACTGGAGTNCACTGATTCCACATGTAAGTCTGGATTCCGACAGAAAACAGGTTTGTGCTTCCCCCTGTTCATCACCTCCTCCCTGAGAATTTCTGAGATGTCTAACATGACAGTCTACAAAAGGAGCAGATGTCTCAAAGATACAACAGCCCAACAGACAGCTTGCTTAGAAATAGGTAGCAAGACATTAAAGTTCAGAAAGTACGCAAAGATGTATCAGAAACTCAATTATGTCATTTAACACCATAATAAAATCTATGGACCTGTCTGCTGTAATAAGAGAGAAAGCACAGAGGTGAGAGTAGTAGTGGAAAGGTATGGATTTGATGGGTGGACTGTTTCATGCACAAAGGAACTGGTTGTGAGATTGTACCACGAGAGTGGTGGTCAATGGCCTTTCAATTTCTAAATGGGGCTAATAAGAAGGAAGGGGACAGACACTTCAGCATGGTCTGCTGTGGCAGGACAAGGGGATATGTTTCAAACTAAAAGGAGAAATTTAGACTGGATATAAATAAGTCGTCGTTTTTTTTTTACAATGAAGCCGGTGAGGCACTGGAGTAGGTTGCCCAGAGACATGATGGAAGCCTCATTCTTGGAGACATTCAAGGTCAGGCTGAACAGGGCTCTGAGCAAACTGATCTAGCTGTAGACGGTCCTATTCAACATAGGGAAGTTGAACAAGATGATCTTTAAGGGCCCCTTCCAACTCAAAAGGCTCTATCATTCTATGATTCCTTCACATCTGGATCAGCTTCCTTCAAACCCTGCCTCTTATCCTTGCTGAACTTGTTCCAAAAGCAGGAATGGTTCTAAGCAGGCACCACAGCAACACTGGGATGTCCAACCACTGTCACAACATGATGTTTAAAGATTAGCAAGTCCTGTGACCTACCACACCAATCTCCCTGGACAGCCTTTGAATACTGAGCCTATCCTATCACTGAATGGCTTATGTTGGAGGGAACCTTAAAGATCATCTAGCTCCAACACCCATGTCATGGGTAGGGTTGGCAACCACTAGATAACACTGTCTAGGGCCCTATCCAACCTGGCCTTGAAGGTCTCCAGCAATGGGGCACCCACAACATCTCTGGGCAACCTGTCCCAAAGCCTCACCACTCACTGAAAAAAAAATTTCTTAGTAATACCTAACCTAAGACTCCCCTCTTTTAGTTTAAAGCCATTCCCCCTTGTCCTATCACTATGAGACTATTTAAGAAGTTAGTTCCCTCCTGCTTGTAAGCTCCCTTCAAGTACTGGAGGGCTACAGTGAGGTCACCCTGGAGCCTTCTGTTTTTCAAGCTAAAAAACTTCAAATCCCTCAACCTTTCTTCACAGAAGCTATCCAGTACTTCGATCATCTTCATGGGCCCCCTCTGGGCCCACTTCCAACAGTTTGGCATCCTGCCTGTACTGAAGATCCCAGGCTTGAACACAGTACTCTAAATGGGGCCCCACAAGGGCAGAGTAGACAATCACCTCCCTCACCCTGCTGGCCACTCCTCTTGATGCAGCCCAGGATACTGTTGGCCTTCTGGCTGCATAAAGCACACAGCTGGTTCATGTCCAGCTTTTGATCCACTAGGACTCCCAAGTTCTTCTCCACAGGGCTGCTTTCAAAGAGTAGGTCTCCCAGTCTGTACTTGCATCTGGTGCTGCCTCAATCCAAGTGCTACACCTTAACACTTGGCCTTGTTAAACCTCAATAGATTCTCATGTGCTCACTTTTCAAGATTGTTCAGGTCCCTCTGGATAGTGTTCCTCCCTTCTGCTGTGTACCAATCAGCTTGGTGTCATCAGCAAACTTGCCCAGGGCACACTTGATCTCACTGTCTGAGTCACTGATAAAGATGCTGAAGAGTACCAATCCCAAGACAGATCCCTGGGGAACACCACTTGTGAACAGCCCCTACTTTATGTGGACATAGAGCCCCTGACAAAAATCCCACCAATGCTATCCACGCTGAGCTCTCCCTTGGCACACATTTCAGCGTGGCTTCCCCAAAATATCAGCATCACTGCACTAGCTGCAACTAATGCCTCATTACTGACATCACACGATGGTTAGAACTAGAGCTGCCATCCCAGTGATAACGTAGATATAAGAATCTGCTAACTTCGTAAAATGTCTCGTGTTGAAAAGATCTAAATCAGCAGCTTATATTTAGATCATTAAAACCATCCTGCATCTGAGCAATAGAAACCAATTTCTTTCAAAAAAAAAAATAGAAAAGCTTAAGAAACTACAGTACCTTTAGGATCAACCTTTAAACAGCCAGTATTCCATTTGTGAGTAAATACGGTGCAGGCAGCACTATACCACAGTGAAATCAATCAAAGTGGTTCTCATAGCCTCTGGCTCACAAGAACAGAAAATTAAGGAGAATAGCTGAATTCAGCCAGCTGTAAAATAGATGACTGCATTCTGCATTTGCGGTAACAGTAAAAAAAAAAAAAAAAAGAAAAGATAAGTGGTAACATTTTGCTGATCTTTCCTTGCACCATTCAAGAAGAAATTTAGTCTAAAGTATGGTTACTATGCTCTAGAATACCAACCATTAGAAGTTATTTTTCTTTTTTACTGATGCTTCAGGTTGAATTCTAAATCCATCTCTCCCATCCACGGCAAAATGCTGGCTTCTGCTCTTACCATTTTAGTAATGACACAAATAAAAGCTCTGCCATATGAGATATCTGAATCAAAACATTGACAAAAGGTCAACTCTATATTATTTACACCAAATTATAGGGATGGAGAATCGGGCTGCAGAAAAGGACACATGAAATTCCTGTACAGAGCAACGTAACCATGTTGCAACAGATGCGTACCAGTACAATGACAATATTCTTTAACTTCTGAGATAGGAGAGGCAGGCACAAACACATTCCTAGAAAAGCTAATTAAAAAATAATAATTAAATCACCTGCCAGAATCATCACAGTATCATTCGCCACCAGCCTTCCCCATCTAGCTACCCTCTAATTTCAATAAAACTGTTTTTTCTTCTAACAGCACATACATTCTTACACCTACAGTTACCTCCTATACTAAACACAGGGAGTGAACAACTACTCACTTCCATGAGATACAAACACTGCTCTCCTGATGGCCACGTGCCTTTCATCCATCCAAAAGTGTTCTATGTTACCTCACATTCTTTATCTGTGCATTAAAAAAATGCAGAACATTTTTTTGACACCACTCCATTACCTGAAAAAAAACCACTCACCAGTAGGCTACAATAAGCTACAAACAAAAAATAAATACTAAAAATGTTGAAATACAGTAAGCTGGGACATCACTCACCAAATTTTTGTTTCAAAGTAGGAAATCATCAATTCATTAAAACCGGACCTTCTGAAAGAATGATTCCTGTTTCGTAAGTACCTCAGATAAATGTTTATTTGGACAAAGGGAAACAGTTCAAAGGGAAAAGACTATGAAAACTCATCCCAGCAATTCAGTAATAGAGGAATGTCACCCACCTACAAGTATTGAAGACCTACTGCCTGTTCCAAATCAGTCTGCAGTAACACTAGAAGTGTGCTTTAAATCCTAGATTACTCATTAAGAGGGGAAAAGGAATTTACATATTTTTCATCTTTTCCTCAAACCTACCTACTGGCTTCCTAGCACCAGTCAAGAGCCAGCAAAGGCATTTCCCTGCTCCGGAGCTCCAAAGGAAAGAATTCCAGCAGTACCCTATCAGTAGCACAACTGTCGTGACTGCCCAGGAGGACGCAGCAACTTGCTTGGCTCCTACAGTTCCCAATGCAGGGACTGTGCCAAGGGACTCCATTCCCTCCCTGTTCCACAAGTGTGATGTTTGTAACACTGCTGAGAGCCTAAAGCCTGTGTCCTGCTGGCTGGCATCTTAGAGGAGCACCTGAAAACCAACACTGATCCAGTATAACCTGAACATGTATAAAATTCCTGGGCTTACTACATGCATCTCACTAGCAGAGAGAAGTCTAGTTTTATCTGGGTTCAACTACACGGCCATTAAATGTTCCTTGCTGATGTGCGGGATCGAGGGATGGGGGAATCTGGAAAGAGAATTTCAGATTGAGACAATTCACTTTCCACAGCAATGCTTCTCAAAGCAGTTCACCACTGCTAGATGTACAGGGCTGATGCTCAAACACATGCTGGAGTAACTCCTTTAAATTCAAGGATTTATGTATAATTTCGTCCACTGCTTGCACAGCAAATGAAGGACAGCACAGCAGAGCTCATGATCAGAGAAAGATCTTCTAAGGAGAGCACTTGGGATACAGTCACTGGAGCTGCCCTGGCTGAGCATGCAGGGAAGCATGATGATAGCCAGCAAGTTTACAGTGAGCTCTGGGTAAGGAAAAACTTCAGAAGCGCTCTGAAAGTACTCCCTAATGTTTTCATGAATACAGATAAAGCCAGATTCTCAAAGGGAGGTAAGAAAGTCCTACAGAAATCTTATGCAGATAGGTGTTGGGTGACTAAATAATGTTTAAAGCATATGTAAACTTCAGAGTTACGCACATGTTTGAAGGTAAGTACTTATTTGATCTAAATGTGTCAGAGCTGTCTAAATCTTGCAAGATTGAATCCTGAAATTAAATGCAGCCTTTCATTTTCATACAATGTAGGCCCTCTGAAGAAGATGCAAGTCTTCTCTTAAACACTATTTTAAATTAAATTGTGTACACACACATTTGAACATACGTATAAGAAATGCTAAAATATCCTTATAAATTTCTCTACTACAGCAACATGATGCATACATGAAAACAGATCCAGACCCAGCAGCACTACCCTGTTTACAGTACCCACAATCACACCCTATACTGGCAGCAATACTATTGCTATTTTGCTGTTCCTTGACTTAAACACATCTTGCTCTTCCTCCCCCACTTTCCTACTCCCAAGGAAAATCTTGATTTCCTACGTTAACAAAAGGTATTCCTGGAAACAGCAACAACAACAAAAGTACTAAATAATCTAACCTATAATTACTTATCGTTCAAACAGGCCCACCACCTAGTTGCTACTGCACACTAGGGGTTTGAAAGTTGAAAGTTGAACTAAACTTTTCAAGTTTAGGAGTTGAAACCAATGATACCCAGGTATTACTGTTCACAGATATATCAACATTAATGTAAAAGTCAGCCAATGCAGATTGAGTATCACCAAAAAAGAAGCAAGGGCACCTTAACCAGTCTCCCCCTGACAATCAGGGAGACAGAGAACCATCCTGCTTCTGAAGGTCACTATCACATGAGGTGCTCCTGACATGCATGGACTAAGATCATGATTTAGCCAGACACAGAAGAGGATTAAAAACATAAAAATAAAAGTGTAGACTTCTTAATTGGCCAGTGACAACCCTGACGGGCAAATAGCATCAGACAGACCTTTTTTTTTTTTTGTGTATCTATCCAGAACTTCTACAAAGCAATAGTTAAAAGACTTTTGTAGGATGAAGTAATATATTTGCTTTGTGGGATCTAGCATTCAAAAGCATCAGGTTAAGTTACTACTTGCAGTTCCCAGCTGTGCCCTATCTGTTGGAACTGTCAAGTGTACTGACAGGTACCATACACAAATTGCCTGTGCAAATGTGTACTAGCAGACTTCACATGAGCAGCACACTGAAACAAATGCCCAATCTGCTACATCTTCACTGCCACTGCTGTTAATTATCAATGCTACAATAGCAATTACAAGCTCTTACATACCGTGCATAGGCACTGTCAAAGAAACGGTGCTAGATCACAGAATTAACTCACTAAGCAAGCTGAATTTTCAGCTTCTCAACTTGCTCTAACCATTCTGTAAGCAGTAAGAACCAGCACACAATAAACTGGGCTGGCTGGGAATTTTCCAATCAAATGGGGCTTTTGTTGGAAAAAAAGTATTACTTCATCACAACTGGAACATTTCTCAGAAACATCTGCTGAACAAAGCTTCTCCAAAAAAGCCATTTGAATTCCCTGTGAGCCAGTTATCCCTCCCCACAGAGTCCATATCACAGTAAAACTTTGGATGAGAGAAGTTCATCATATCAAAGCAGGAAGTTACTGTGGTTTATGCATTCAAGAAAGAGCCAACAACAGCACAGTCAAGTAAGGCCCTGTATCAGTTATGCCTTCATTCCCCTAGAGTCCCCTCAAGTAGTGACAAAGATGACTCCTGAAGAGCTCTTGTTTTAAATGTCTAACAATATACATTTTCATGAAGTCTTGCATAAAGCTGGTATCTTCACTTACAAGGGGCAGTAACACTTGTCATTAAGACTGGCTTCTTACTGTAGACAAATCATGCAATCAGAACTATGAACTAACACCTCTGATTTAGCTACACCAGAAGGAGCAGAGCTGGCCCTGCAAGCAACTGAAGTGAGCTGCAATTAGATTCTGTGGTTAACAGAGTGCTGCTGCTGGTATCCACAGAACCAAGGACTTGGCTAGAAAGTGCTGGCTCTATAGTAACTCAATATTTGGACTCTTCTCTCCAAAAATGAAAATGAGACCCATACATGAGAAGCAGCTTACACAGGAAGAGAAGTCTAACTCCACTAGATGTCCTCCTTAGAAACACAGAGCTCCCAATAATGATCACCAGGAGATGTCCCAGTTTCATCCATCACTATTTTTCTTGGGGGTTCTGGTCATTAGCTGAGACCAGAGAGTCTAACCACCTTGTTCACAATCTGAGCACAGCAAACAGGGAATGCTTTGGCTTTTTTTAGACTGGTCTGAACTACACTGTCGAAGGAGAAATACAGTAAGCCTTTCAGCACCTTATCCCCATGTACACCCTGCTTTTAGACAGGGCACAAATCACAGCCTTGGTTCTCAGTTCTAGCAAAGCACAGTCTCCATCTCACTGCCCACAGAGGAGTTTGTCCTTAGGATTCTTAAAACATTTTTTCTAACTTAGTCAGAGAGCATACTCCAAAGATGCAACAAAAGATGCAAGCTATCTCTGACGCCCCGGAAAAACAACTACTATCACAAGCATGAATGTTTTCAGAACATACTGGAGAAAGGCAGTTCTGCCTTTCTTCTCTGCAGGCTGCTCCTTTATGAACACATTCACTTCTCCTAAGTATTCAGAGAAACTTTCACACAAATCAGTGTTTCAATTAAAAAGGCAAGAGCTCTTGTAGAAACACAGAAAACTCATTGCATGTTGTGTGTTTACCATGTCACCATACAAACTTTACAATTTCACTCAAAAGAGAAATGTGACAAGTCCACTAAGAGACTTATGATTGCCACCTTCAACTTTTATATTCATAGATGTCACATACATTTGCTCAATGCTAGTACCCAGTGTCTGAAAAAAGGGAAACATCACTTCCATACTCAAGAAAATGAGAAAGGAAGACCCAGGGAACTACATGCTAGTGAGCATCACATCTGTGCCTTTGAAGACAATGGTGCTGATCCTCCTTGAAGAGATGTTAAGGCACATGTGAGATATGGAGGTGATCTGAGACAGCCAGCATAGCTTTACAAAGGGCAGATCCCGCCTAGCCAATCTAGTGGCCTTCTATGATGGAGTGATGACACCAGTGGAAAAAGAGCAACTGCTGTCATCTACCTGCCTTTGACATGGCCTGGAGCACACCTCCCATGAAGAAAGGCTGCGGGATTTGGGCTTGTTTAGCTTGGAAAACAAAAAGCTCCAGGTAGACCTCACTGCAGCCTTCCAGTACTTGAAGACAGACCACGAGCAGGAGGAAGACAGACTTCTTACATGATCTGATAGCAACAGAACAAGGGGGAATGGCTTTAAAGTAAAAGAAGGCAGATTCAGGTTAGATATTAGGAAGAAATTTTTCTGTGAGTGGTGATGCATTTGGACAGGTTGCTCAGAGTGGTTGTGGATGCCCCACTGCTGAAGGCATCCAAGGCCAGGTTGGATAGGGCCCTAGGCATCCTGATCTAGAGGTTGTCAACACTGTCCATGGCTGGGTGGTTGGAACTAGATGATCTTTAAGATTCTTTCCAACCTAAGCCATTCTATAATTCTATGATTTTGTGATGCTTTTCACCACCCGTAACAAATGATTATCCAACTTAATTTTAGCAGAATTGGAATAAAGGGCTTTCAGTAACACAGTAATGTACACATTCAAAAAATAAAGAACATCTTCACAAACTCAAGTCTCCTTTAACCTTTATGACTTCCTCATAAAATTCTGTGAACGCTCAACTGTTTTCAGTCAGATTCTGATCTGAAGTATTACTTGAACTGTCAGCAAACAGCTGCTTGTTATTCTTGACAACAGCATACGAGACCAAAAATAACAGGTTGCAGGGATGCAGACACTGACAGTAAAGTGATTCACTTAAATTTTTCCATCAGATTTGAATTAAGATTCCGTTCTTCATATCTTTTCTTTTGCATTCTCCTAGGGTAATTACATAACTCTACCTACTAATGTAGTAATTTTAGAAGCATTTTATGTCAAGTATCATTATTATCTCAGAAAATAAAGAGTTATTTTTAGGCAGAAAATTACATATTGATACAGACAGCGCCAACATGCATCTATAGGGAATTCCATAACTACCTGTTTCTGAGACCGCTTGTCCAGTATATACACCAAAAGGTTCTTCAGAACTGCTCTTGCAGAACACTGAACAGTCAGGTCAAACATGCAGCATCAATTCAGAAAAGCTCTTAAGTGCTCCTGAATTTCATGAAATTTAAATAAATGTTTCCAAACTTTCTTCAGAGAAAGGTGAACTTAACCACACACTTGAATTGTCTCAGAAGTTCTCATGATAATAACATGAAATTTCACATCTGCAGATAGATAATTTCAATCAAGGGAATTCTATTCTGGACACCTTACAACAGGATTTTTGTTCTTTGGGTAATTACTTAGGACTACATTGCATTGAAAAGTAAGCGTACTGAGCTTCAATGGGATGGAGTTAATTTTCTTAACAATAGCTTATACAGTGTTGTGCTTTGGATCCGCAGCTGCAATAGCACTGATAACACACCAGTGTTTGCCCATTGTTGAGCAGTGCCTGCACGGTGTCAAGGCTCTCTCTTCTTCCTCACCTACACTGTCCCCACTGCAAATATGCTGAGGATAGGCAAGAGTTTGGAAGGAAGGGGTGATCTGGAACAGTTGACCCAGACTGGTCAGAGGGATAATTTCATGCTATGCATCATCAAGCTTAGCAAGAAAAACTGGGGTAAAGGCTTTTCCGTTGTTTGAACAGCAGCAGCCTTGTAAACGAGATAGGCTGGGCATCAGTCCACACATGGAAAATGGTGAACCAATTGCCTTTGCTTTCATGTGTTATTTCCCCTCCTTCCCCCAACCTTCCTTTACCTATTATACCATTTTTATTTAAAGCCATGAATCTTTTCACTTTTGCTCTTCCTTTTTTCTCTCTCTGTCCCACCACGGTGGGGTGGAAGAGTCATTGATCCACGTAGCAAGTGCTTGGTTGTTGTACAGGGTGAACCTACAGCAAGTCACACAGAAAACCCACATCAGGTTAGTGTGCTATACTCTCCTCAGTTTCTGATGTAAAACCTTCCCCCAGTATTTAGTGTCTGCAAGATCCCATCATTTCTGTAGTAATTTATATGGCACTCTAACTCCAAATAGCTGAGCTGTGAATAGATTAAGAGTATTATTACTAAATTACTTTATTGATGGATACTGACGTAGAAAGAGACATTTCTACCATGAAAACATTTTCAGAACTGATTAGAAGTGTTGGCCTTATTTCTAGAAAGTACATCAACACACACCTGCCATCTTTTAATAGTGACCTGGAGGTTTCTCAGAGCTAGAAAATCAGTCCTTTATTAGCCTGAGGGATATAATGACCTCCTTTATCACTGCATCTCCAATTACATGATTTGGTTCACTACCTTGGCCCTCCAGTGACTTACCAGCAACAACTTCCCTATTTTCAGAGCCACAGGGCATTATTCTGATTGTGAAAGGTCAAGCACAGCTGAGAAATTACCATCTTTTAATTGAAACCACTGAAACCAATTCTGATCTTCTTAAAAATTCCTGTGTTATTTAACATTTCTGACAAGGGAAGTGATGCTTTCAAGGTATCCTGGTCTCTAGACAGGTCATCTGTTTCTGGTGTGTTAAGGTCTGGTCAGGACCTGACCCAATGATTCACTTAGCTCTACTAAGTAGTCAGACAAGCAATATTTCAGCACATCCTTGGCCACAGTCAGGACCAGCAGATGTGTGGGAACAACTTTGAGCACCCATATCTACCCTCCTTCCTTTGAGGAAGTCACACTGTTCATAGCTACCACATTCCACGTGCTAAATCTTTACCTAGAAGACAGTCTATTCAGCCACTCCCTCTAAGCCTTCCATCACCAAATGCTTTGTTTGTCATTTTCTCATGTAGAAACTACATTAAAAAAAAAAGTTAAAAAGAAATTCTTAAGAAAGGAGAAGTATTGCAGAAATTTGGTATGTGCAGGACATGTAAGGACATGTGCAAATAAGCCCTCCTTCTGCTTTTATAATAACATCTGAGCATTCCACAAACCTCAGTACAAGATCTATTTATGCTCCCAACATCCATGCTCAAGTGCAGAAGAATAGTATTATTATGTCACTTTACTAATACAAAAATGAGGTATTAAGTGATTAGAGAGATTTCTCAGAAGTTATTGATAAGGAAAAAACTCCAGATGTCCTTAAGGACATTTGATAAACAGAAGGGTGAGGTGACTAGCCCACTTGTCAGGCTCACAACTGCAGCTTTTGCTTTCATAACATGCTGGACAGAGGCACACTGATTACTTTCAAACACAGTATCACTTGATACCTTTAAAGGAAGTGTTTTCTCCAAAACAAGCGTCAAAACGTATTGGATTTAGGCTTCCTTTGAACTGAGGCAATCACAGTCTCAATTTCTTCCCTCCTCCCCCCACCCGCCTTTTTTTTTCCCCCTATATCTACAAAGCTGTCTTTTCCTCACCACACTCTGAACATGATCTTGGACAGTATTAAGTGAAAGATCATTTCCAAATACAAATTCAGCAGAACCTTCAGCTGCAAAACATGCTATGTTTTCACAGTACTCAATTTCAAAAGGATGAGGAGAAGCAGTAGGACATGATAGTAAAAGATTATTAACTTAATGACACAGAAAAAGAAGCTAAAGGAAATAAGTTTAACTGGAGAAGTGAATGATAAGCTCCACAAACAAAATAGGAACCAAAGTGCCTTCTGCGATGTTCAGATAGTCTGCATTCTCATGGTGAAAGCAGACCCCTAAAGTTCCTGGTTTGTTGTTACTGAACTGATTGAACCTATGAATAAACAAACTTTGTATTTGCTATTCATCGCACAGATGTGCAATGCAAAAGTGAGCATACTTAACCACTAATCTGTATCTTTGTAAGAAGTCAAAGCTACAAAGGAGTTAAAATATAATTTTTGTAACTGTTGCATTTGTCTTTCCTTTTGGTTTCTTCTTCTGACGTTGCTTTGGCATGTGGCACACTGCACTATGATCAACTTTAGTATAACAACTCAAGAAACCTGATGAACTCAGCTGTAAAGGATAGGCTCAAAGTGTGA
This sequence comes from Odontophorus gujanensis, assembly GCA_013399175.1. NCBI lineage: Eukaryota > Metazoa > Chordata > Aves > Galliformes > Odontophoridae > Odontophorus > Odontophorus gujanensis. The sequence goes on along the minus strand of VXAB01007545.1, from coordinate 325,634 downwards.
CACGAGTTTCTGGCACGAGGCTAGGCAAGCTTGGTCACAGTGATTTGCAAAGAGAAATATGAAAGGTGTCTTACCACTGTGAATGTCTCCGGTTTCTGTTCTTGTTTTTCTATCTTCTCCAGTGGTCTATATCTCCTGCAAAGACAGGTGGAAGATAAAAAAAAATTACCAACTATTTGTTTACTTTAGCAATCTCACCTTACAGGAGATGGTTTCCTAGAACAGATTTGTTTTGAGTGTAGCATGTGTGGTCAAGAACGGATCTAATAACAAATCTTACACAACTGCCGAAGCTTGTACAGTAGTGAGGATAAGGTAAAAACTGGTAAGGACATACGTCAGCATTCACACATGTTGACCAAAGCAGCAAATGAATGATGAATACTTATTTTCACACAACAATCTCATATTTAAACTCAGTCAAGTCAGTACACTGGGATAGTACCTTACATTCAAGTACCTGAGCTGTAAATAAACCTTAGATAATGCAAATTGTTCTACCTAGGAGAGAAAGATGAATTAACTCACCAGTGACTAATTCAATCCCTCTGAACAGCACCAGCATAGCATCAGCGTGACCATCCTCTAATAAGCAACATGATTTTCCCAAGAGCACTACCTGAGCTGAAACAAAGTGAAGCCCAAAGACCAACACCAGCACTTCACCCACATGACAAGGCCTTTGCTTTACATATAGATTTTAGAGTAATTCTCCCCCAAAGTTAAGAACATACACTGATGGATAGAAACTCATTTCCTCATTCCACTGGTGGGGAAAAAATAAAGGAATAGAATTATTAGCTTAATTTTCTCCTCTCTTCTGCAGCAAGAAGGCAGTCTGCAAATTCAAACGTGTGCAGGATGTTATTTCTAGTTGCCACTCAAGGCAGGCACACTGGTCCTTGTTTGCTTGAGAATAAGATCTGTAAAGCAGTCTCAAGCTAACCCCAGAACTATCACAACGCAGTTCTGAATATCCCAGTCACTGAAATCAGCCTCTCTTAAGCCAATACAAACGGTTTCCCTTAGCAAGTTGAGTTCTTCCTTCTGCATTAGAAAATGTGACTATTTCATTTATGTTTTTTGAAACCACATTTTCCCAAAGATTATAGCAAAGCAAGGAAGTCCTATCAGAATCACAGGTTTTATTTTAAAGCAAGGTAGAAGTTCTTTATTGCTTCTGCATCTGAAAGAGCCAGGTGTTTCCTGAAGCACTTCACCCAGCAAAGCTTCCCAAACATAGGCTCTGACAGCTTAGGTCCTAAAGTTCACTGCAATCTAAACACATATTACTGCATGGCTTGCTGAGTCACAGTTATGTTCAGAATAAAAGAGATGAATGGAGCAATTTAAAATGTGATGCTCCACTGAAGAAATACAAGTATTCACACATGTAATGACATTGAAGAGCAGTTCTGGGTGTCAAATATACACAACAAGCACAGATTTGAGAGCTGAAAACAGAGAGGCAGGAAACCTGGTGATAGAAGCACACTCACTAACATGCTTTTGGCAGAATACCCATCCTATGGGTCCTATTGGCAATTCATTCTTTGATGCTAACAAAGACAAGACTTGAGCCTTATTTCCCTTCAAAGAGACACAAAAAACAATCCGTTTTGTCTAATGAGCACTTGAGACTGTTCTGTAAAAGGTTTGGTAGTTACTGCATTTCTTAGGAAAAATATGGGTCTCCATCTCCTTCCAGTAACATCTGTAGTCTGCAGGTGGTATTTTTAGGACTTTGAAAGATCAAACCATGTGCATTACTGTACTGAGAAATCCTAGCTATTCTTCCCCCCCCCCCCCACACACACACAGCACACTCCCTGCTAAACCTCAGATTTGTTCTCCCTCAAGCCAAGTTGTGGGAGAGATTCCTTTCCAATGTTGGTGGAAAATTAAAATCTGAAAATCAAATGGGAGGAAGCATACAACTTCAAATACATATACATATTTTTTTCTTCCCTGATCAATGACTTCTGACAATTTCTGCCCTTATGTACTTCACAAAACATTAATGACTACAGCAACAGGTAATCACAGAAGTCCACTCTTGATGTGAATGAAGGTATGAAATATGGTCATTGGTATGAAATTATTTAAGTTAGAACTGTGCTACTTGTATTTCAAAGGTTGTTATTTTTAAAGATTTTAAAAAGACAAAGGAACACAAGCAAATAACTGAAGTCAAAAGTCTTTGTTTTGAACTACTACACAAAAAAGACAATAAGCTACATAACATCTGTAAAATCTACAAAAAAAACCCTGTTATATTGGGTGTTGGAAAGATTTTTTCTTCCCAAATGTTACATCTGACAAGTTTGACCAAATGAGATCATGAGATGCAATACTTTAGGGGTGGGGGGAAGGGAGAAAATCATAAGGAACATCTCTCCATAATTTGCTACCTTCTGATTCACCATTTTGTCCTCATTCTATGTTCCATGACATAACATTAAAGAAAATGTTATGCAGGAAATAACGACCCAAGGGAAATGAAAGGAAATTAAGAGTACACGTACAACAGTTAAACGGAACCTTATTTTCTTTGATACTATATAAGTGAAATACTGTAACTTCAAGTCTGTAAATGAAACAGACAATTTCTCAACAAAAGGAAAAGGTCAATTCTTGCAATCATAGGTTAAAGTGATTTCTTTAATTTCACACACACAAAAAACAACCCTCAAGTAGGAAACGATGCAACTTTGCAGATGAAACGAACACTTCAGGAATAGTAGTCCATATCTCTTGGTGGCAAATCTATGGCTGATGAAGGTCATGCGTACAGAGAAGACACCATTAAATTACCTTCTCAGAACCTTAAAAAAAAGAAGTCAAAAAAGAAATCGTGGAAGAAAAAAAGTACATATTCAGATATCACATCCCCAGACCTCATATCAGTGAGGAACAAAAGTGCCAAAACTAAATATAAGCTACAAAAAAGTAGCGGGAATCAGTGCTCATCACAGTTTTATAGCCTTGGAGAATATAGAAATGAATCAAAAACTTGAATCTCTTCCACCTTGAACTCTGACCTCTTTAACAGTTGGCTAATCCTAGTACTAATGTGACACATTACACACATGAACACCAGAACTGCTAATATAAAATTTAAATCAAAACACTGGTCTACAGTGATGTGTGCCTTAATAGTTCTAGAAAGCAGACCCAAAAAGTCCATAAGCTGTATAACACTCTGGATAGGAGTCTTTATCCTTGATCAGCTTTCTTTCCACTTTTGAAGTGACCAAAAAAAAAAAAAAAAACCAACCAAAAACCTCTGATCACTTCTGATGCCTAGCTCTGACCCCTTAACCTGAGGTTTCATTATACATCTGCCACACAGGAGAGCCTGAACACTGCACTCTGCTGATTCCACTGCAGCCCTATAAGCCTTCTAGATGCTAACAGTAAATATAACCTTCAGCACCTCCTTTCCTGAGTAAATAACCTAAATGCAGCTCAAAAGGTGTGAAGTACAGCACGTTGACAAAGGTCAGTGCTGAAGGAACCTGTAGTGTGAAGAATGAGTCCACAGAAGGCAGGGAACCTTCCATGACATGCTGATGTGACAAAGTACAGAGATTATTTACAGTCTGTTGCTACAAAATAAATAAGTAAATAATGCATGACTCAGTTGAGAACTTAGGCATTATGTTTTTTTTTAACATTTTATGTTTTTAGTTTTTTGGCCTGAGCTTGTACACCAAACACACATTCCTAACTGCCAGTGCTCAATTGTTTAGCACCTGGAAAGCAAACTTTGGTATCCTTTATAATTCACTAAACCTTAAAGACATTTAGTGTCAGCCTTACGCTCAGCACGGGCTGCCAGCTCTGATGTAGCCAACACAAGTGGCGCTCCTTGTCTGCCACTGCTACACCTCAACACAACTGTGAGACTGCTGGTTTGCACCTCAGTACTCCATCATTTAATAACATCCCCCAAAGTCAAACTGGCTCCCGTGATGTCTCATTTTGTGTGCTGAAGTTTCTAGCTCCTGCCAGGGAACGCAGCCTTAAAGATACTCAGCAGGATCCAGCTGCTGAGGATAATTCATCTCAATGCTTAAAATCTGCATTTCCTACAAAAACAAAACTCACGTACAATTATAACACAACACAAGCTCCCTGAGTAAAATTATCTTCTATCTGGTATTTGCCAAAGATTTTATAGCAAAAAGAATCTGTTGACTTTAGGATTGGGAAACAACCAAATAAAAGCCGGACTGGACCAGCTCCTACACCACATTTCTGTCCAGCGACACAAGCATGATAATAATACCTCAGTAGGGCAAAGGATAGGATCCATGTTCAGCACTGATCCAATCCAGGCAGGAACTACAGTAAATGAAGAGCAGCTGCAACAAGGGAGAAAACCTATAAATGCTGTGTGGTCTTGTTCTTGAAGGCTCTCACAGCAGAAAGCAAGCAATGCAATGCAGAGATACAGCTGGCATGGCTTCAGTTTCAGCCAGCATGTGATAGCACAGTTTAAAAAACAGATGAGCTCTGCTGTTCACTATTAAGTCTTAGAGGACTTGAAGATCAAGAATTCTGTCCTTTTTTCCATATGAAACTGCCTGGTACTGTGGGAGCTCTGAGATGAACTAAAGCACAGGTGGCTTGCTTTTCAAAAAGTAGTCCACATTAAAAGGTCTGCAAGTACCTTTATTCCCCTAACAGTGATATGTCATTATTTTAGGCCATTATTCCTACTAACTCAACAGCAGTCAACATTTTCATCTCAAAGGACTAACTGTTTTCCAGCTAACCAAAATGGAACTGGAATGAAACTGGAACACAGAAACATGCGAGCTGCACGACACCAGAAAAACAACATCATATCGTCATTGCACCCATTATCTCAGTACATGTGAAACCTCTCTTAGAAGTTCCCAGTCAAACGTAGACTATAAACGAAAAGTTGTTAGAGGACTGGGTTATAGGAACTGCTAAAGCACCTTCTCTCAGACAATTAGTGTAAGGCAACGCTTGGAATTTCTACAGCCCGCAACAATTGCTGCCTGCTTCCTACAGCAGCCATAATTCTGACAGATCCTTCCACAGTTGGGCATGTTTACATAGATGTGGGATCTCCCGCCCTTCACTTGCTGACTTACAGATGTACCCAGTTATTATTTTTAATTCCCCACTCTCAGAAACAGTAAGAGAGCTTCTGTGACCCACTCTAGGCAAACAGTTGATGACTTCAGCAGAACTACTGAAAGCTCTTTTCATTACTTAGTAGCAAACTCATCTACACAAGAATTCCCAAGATGAGATTTCTTAGGAAACAACTGCAATAAAAAAGAAAAAGAAGCAAATTAATGTAACAATTAATTAGCAGCATATAATGCCATCTCAGATTTGTAAAATCTTTCAGCCCAAATATGACATTTTTCATTTGACAGAGATTTTTCCATGGGACAAAGGTAACAAAAGAAAAACTACCCATGCACCTATGCTGCATCGAATTCCCAGTGTCTATGTGCTCTGTCAGGATCAGCAATATGGACTGGAGATGAGAATTTGCACTGAAACAGATGAGCCCATGCATCAAAATTATAACCCTAGGGGCAGGAAACTGAAGCTACACTCTGAAGGACACAAAATCCTCAGCCAAACAGTCACAAAAGTTCTTTATTATCATTATTACATAAAATAGTCTCTCACACATTCCAAGCTAAGCTTCATCCTTTTTCCCACCCTCAACAGAGGATGTGCATAAAGTATATATAAAAGGCAGCCTCTTGGCCATAGGTAGCAAGACTGCCTGACAGCACAAACCATTACTTGCTGTTCCTTACCTTTAGCCAGGATCCTAGTTTCTGAATTTAACGAGTTCACACAGAACCCTAGAAGCAGTCCAATGTACTGAAAAAACATATTTAAAATAGAAAGCCTTTACAAGCAGCCAAACGGAATACTTGAGACAAAAAAAAAGACCGTTAAAGAAGCTACAGAGGATTTACAGTTCTGTTTTGTTTGGATCTGTACAGTAGACCAGTCCATAAACAGAAACTTAAAAAAAAAAAACCCACCAACATTTGCTTTGTTTTATTTGAGAGTTGTGGGAATGCTGGTAACTAAGCAACATCACAAAGCTGGAGAACCCTAGTTAAGACAATCACTGATGCCCCGATGAGCCAGGATACATTCAGTGCAGAAAGGGAACTCAACTTCTATTGACTTCAGCAGACCTGAGAAAACTGAGAGAAAGATTATGTAGCCTGTGGACTCTACAGATCTCCCATACCTCTGTGCAAAAACCACCTTCTCTTGGCTGAGTTCTGCTGTCACTTCAAGTCCATTGTGAGTTTTACTTGCCAATTTTGCACAATGAGAGGTCAAGCTGTAAGAGCAAGCTTTTCTGGCAAATGCTGGAGAACTCGGGAAAAAAAAAAAGAAAAAAGGTGCCTCAGACAGCCTAAGTGTTGACAAGTTAAAAATAATCACTGCAGATTTATTAGAAAATTTAGCATGGACTTGTCTAAATATACATATCTTAGCTCACACAAAATTATCTTAGAACTAATTCTAAAAGAAGATAGGACAAAAATGGAACTACCAAAAAAGTAACAATGTCATTTTCTGGGCAGAAACTATCCTCCCATTCACTTCCAGTAAATCAGAACAATTAAGCATTTTACTGCTTCTGCGATTAATGACAGCTGGAATACCTCATTTCCAATTAACGTGCAATCACCACTGTTTTCAAACTGGCACATCCTCCACATAATCTGTCTTCAGCCTCCCAACAGAAGGAAAGAAGCTGTACTTCATACTTCACACACTAAAATGAAATTAGTCACACCCTCTCTGTCAAATATTTTTTTCCCAGCACTTGATAAAGGATTTTTTTTTTTCAGCAAACAAAACCAAACCAGACATTTTCTCAGTAATGCCAACCATGTATATACATTTCTAGACAGCCATGTTCCAACAAAGAAAGTATTTTCATGACGCTTTTTGAAAGAAATTGGTGAACAGCTTACCTAAATAAACAGGAGGCAGAGAAAACATCTAAACACATGTGCTTTTAACTGAGTAAAGTACAATTTTAGGAGACAAAAAGGGTACCTAGTGAATATAATCAGTGAGTGGCAGATAATGCATCAAGGCATCGTGGATAGCACACAGAGCTCTCTCAAAGCTCCAGAAGAGTAGGATCCATGAAACACTAATTTATATGTCAAAGCAGACACTTCATGGGAATGATATACAAATAACAAAATAAGCCCCAAAATTTTGGGGCAAACTTCTCATATAGGAACTTATTGCTTCTCTAATCATTTAAAGGCCAACTTGGTCTTCAGATAAAATGCTTGTGTCAATCTTGAGTCAAACACCATTTTTTACTAAGATTTTTTTTTTAATGCATTACAAACATTTTTTTATGAAAAAGGTATTTTACATGGGATGTACTTGGAGGAGGAACAATTACTTTAATCCCTCAAGTTTAAAAATGGAAGCAGATTGTAATGTTACAATGGGATGGAAAGTACTGAGCTAATAGCAAAGTGTTGAGCTACAGCAAATGGGAACAAGCCCAAACAGCAACCACAGATGCAGAAATAAAGGAAAAGAGCTGCTTACTTTTCGAAAGCCTCAGGTAGGCAGGGAATTCCAGTGAGGGATACTCTCACCTCCACTGCCCACCCTTAAATGAGGTCTGGGGAGGGAGGGGCACCCTGGATCCACCCCTGATGGTCACTCATGCACCTGAGCTCCCCTGCATCGGCCCTGCCTTCCTACCAGATACTCAATCACTGCTTCAAGCCATGACTTAGCATTTCCGTTACAGACATGAAGGCAAAACTGTTGTTCTTCATTGTGTTAAGCCTTCTTTTAAAAAGAAAACCAGCCCTGGTCCTCAACAATCAATGTTAGAACTTCCAGAAAAATTCAAAGTGCAGGCTTTTGGTCGTAATCGACCTGTCGCTCCCTGCCCTTGAAAACAAATTTGCTGTAATTGCATAAGAGAAACGTGAGCTATGAAAGAGCATGATATATAACACTGGCCCTCTAAGGAAAAAAATGTGAAGCTGCTGATATATTCTCCTTCAGCACTGATGCCTTATGGCTAAGTAATATAAATTTAAAGACCATCAAGTTTTAGATATAACTGAATGTAATAATAGAGAGAGTTACTTACAAAAAGAATTAAAAAAAAATACTTAAAAATAAGAAAAATTAACATTCTAATAGAATATAAATTCCAAAAGATTACCAGAAATACCAATAGCAAGTCCTTCTTACACACCTGGCATTTAAATAAGAAGATACTTCTGGAAACGTAACCTTTCCTTAGGATAATGCTTTGACCTAAATTTGACTACTGTACTATCAAGGAGAGTAAGGGATAGAGCAACTGAAGAATAAAACAAACCCCAAGCCCCCAACACCAAAAAACAATGATTCTAAACACCAATTCAGAAAGTGACCAAGGCAAAGTGCCAGATGAAAGGCAATGCAGCCAGGGCTGGAGAAGACCTGCATGCTAGGTTGCTTAACAAGCAGTACTCAAACCACAGAGAGCTGATCTAGGCGTTGCTCTGCTCCTACCACTTACAGACACATTGCCTATGACATGGAATTGCACAGACGTTTTTGTAACATGAAAGACACTGTACAAATAATTCTTTTTTGGTAGCAAGACCTTTGGAGACTCAGTGTTGCTTGTTTCTCACAGAAGAATGTTCACATTTGTCAGTGATCACACAAGTGTTATCAGTTGGCTGCTAACATGTAATGGATAGGACCCTGTGAGCAGTCATCTTCTTGGCTTCTCCTTTCAAGAAATTCTGACAACTTATTTCTTCACTTATCTTCAAATCAAGTCTTCTACACAAATTACCAGTTTGGATTAATTAATCCCTTTGAGTCCAACATAGCAACTTCAAAGTTAAAAAAAAAAAAAAAAAGGCAGAAATCTTTAATTCTAAAAAGCAGCAGCAGCAAACAAACCCAAAATTTCAGCAAATGCCCCAAGTATGGAAACAGCACTCCAAGTAATACAGGAAGACAGGAACATGCCAAATTTTGCGTCCCGTTTCCTCTTACATTGATCCTGATGTAAGATCAAGCTGCGGGACAGTAAATCTGGTTGACCCTTCCAGGGAGGAAGCCACACAAAAACTTAAAACTGTGATGTATAAAAAGCATTCTGTGTTAGACTGGAGTAAATGATATAATCTCTTTACATCCTGATGCATGACAAGACTGAAGGATACACACTTCCCAGAATTCCTAATAGCGCATATACTGAAAATCTTACCTAGCAGAATCCAGGTAGTGCTGAACATGAGTGGCTGGTACATTTCCACCCTGCTCCCATCATCTGACAGCTCTGCAGACACCTTATTTAACTACACACAATTTGTACTCTTGGTTTTGTTGTGCTTTACATCCGTGGTTCTGTGTGTTTGTTTTAAAACAAACCAACCAATCAACTTCCAGTCCTGGACAAGTACCTTTCTACACCCCTATTAATGTGGTGGCTTAACAGTTTATGTCCTATACCTTGAGTCATCCATCTTCTGTTCAAGAGCCTACGTGTCCCTACCTCTTCCATTTCAAGTGACAGCATAATCCTTCCTAAAGTTCTTGTGTCAGTGCTGCAATCTGAACATGTCCAAAAAATGCAGTGAAGACCCTTTCTACAGATTCTAAACTAGCAAAAGTTCATTCCTTTTATGGAGTTCGGAACTCTTTTTTTTCCTTAGTTAAAAAAATAAATCAGCACACTCAACAGCAAGGATCCTAAAGCACGCTGGCTGCCAGCTGGCGCCAGCTCCAGTGGTTTCCCCATGCCATCCATAGTGCTGGCAGAAGAAATGTGGTCCGTAAGAGCACTGCTCTAACACATGACCTTAAAGTCCTACCTTAAGAGTTCAAGATTTCAACATGAGTTGTCATCTCTAGGACTTCTGGTATTGCAGAAAACAGCACTGTCTATGATGCTGTTTGACCGTTTCCCTTTGTGACACTGTTTTGGAAGAGTAGGGCTCTAAATTCTCTGGTAGTTCACTGAGGATACAAAGCCTGATGGGCAGAGCTCAGCTCAGACTAAGCACTATATTGTGACACAAAACATCCTTTTTTTTTTTGGCATAAGTAAAGGTAATCGGCAGGTTTGTATTTTTTCTAGTCAACAGAAACTTTAATATGAGTCTTAGCATGTGTCTAAAGAAGACTCATTTCCAATTTCAAGAGAGCACAACTAAAATAGTGAATGTTTTAAGAGCGTGATATTCAGTGTAATTAACAATTGCATTTACTTTGCTTTGTTCCTTCGATATGATTCAGTATAGTAATTACCTTTACATTGCAACTACAAGATGATCCCTCTTCTGTTTAACAAATGCCTTGCAATAGCTTAATTAATCTGGTTTTACTCTTTGGCAACTCTCATTAAAAAACATCAGAAGATACCATTCACCTGCAGTCTGATCTTCAGAGTTCCTGACTGCACACAATTCCAATTAAAACTTTCTGTACTCATTACCTCTGAAAACCCAGCATGAGGATGGCAATAAGAAGTTTCCTACCTTTCCTCATTTGCAGGATAACGTGCAAAGAGAATAAAAATGATTAGGGCCAGATACGATGTAACTTGAGAAGGAAATCATGTTAAAATGCTAACATGGGAACATCAGCTCAGCCTATTAGCCAACTCATCGTTCTTTGTCAATGAATGGCAGTGCAATGGATGAATTTACATCCACGACCATCTGTTGCCAGATTAGGCAACAGCAGAGTGACTTTCCAGAATGCCTAACTGTCTGCTCTTGCTCAGAATTTCCTTATTTTTGTAGGCTTAGCCTATTTATTAAAAAAACAAACTAAAACGCCTCACATTACTGAGCACTATTCATCTCAACTCACTCAGTGGACTGTGAGCAATCTCAGAGCTACCAGGAGTTTCAGGACCGTGCACTACAGAAGCACCAGAGCACTCCAGCGAAAGGCAGCACACTGCTCCACAGCTGCCTCCCATGCGGTATTCCCACACAGAGCCAAACTCCCACTCACATCAGAAGCACTGCAAAACTGCTAACAAAGCTAAAGCGCTGACGAGGCCTTAGAGGGAAACATCCCTTCCTCAGGAAGGGAGCTGCAGAGGACCAAGATTTTATTTATTTCAGATGCACAAAGGGCTTACACCTCTGAGAGGAAAAAACTACAAGGTCACTGACGCATTGCATTGTGATGCAGACTCAATGTCACATCACTGACACTTCAATGGTTACAGACATCTTGCACCAAAAATAGCAATACAACAAAGAGAGAGCAGAATTTAACTGAAATATTAAAAAGATCATAAGACAAGATACAGAAGTAACATCAGTATCACAAACGTACAACTTCACTAATGCTGGTGGTTTTCTGCATGAAGCATGTGCCAGATAACATAGGACACCATCCATAGCCCCCTTTCACACAAAGATAAATATCAGAGAGTAGATCTTCAGCTATAAAGCTCACTGCCTGCTCAGCAAAAGATTTCCCCCAAATCACCACCAAGCCCTGATCTTGCATTACCATCACACAGAGGAGGCATTTGCTGTAATCCCCCCCATTTTTTCCATCATCTCACAAGCTCCTATTCCATTTATTTCTCAACATAGTTGAGAACCTGGTGCCCTCTGGCTGACAGTGTATCTTCCAGTCCCTGGGAGATTTCGCTCTCACTACAGGTCTTTCCAACCACCAGGCACTCTCTTTCCACAGCCACAGCAGCTGCTCTAGTTCATTTGTATTTGCCTCACTTTGCAGACATCCTCAGGTACCAGTGGAAAGCGTACCGAGCTGAAGCACGGTAAGACGAGATATGCATCTGATACGAGGGACGATATTCCAAACCCTTTCTGCAGATCTTGTCTTCACGTTCCTGATCTGACTGCCTCTCTGTTCGCCAGATGCATCATGCCACACTTTCTGGCTTCCACCATGCTTGTACACAATGTAATTTGGCTGTGGAGGAAAAAGCTCAGGAATTCTTCGGGGATTTCCAAGAGAAATAGATTTCCTTTGTCCAGCGCAGTAGCAAAGCAGCTCCAGTACACGGAAAGCTGCAGGAGCTGTGAAAGACTCTCCATCTGAGTGCTGTGCAAGCACACTGGCTTCACGCTATCACTTCCCTCATCAGCTCCACAGTGAGGAATGCAAGCTCTGATCATAACAGTGAAGCACAAATTCATGCCAACAGCTTACACTAGCCAGCTCAAAACAATTTACAGTCAGCACTAAGTTATTATTGGAAAGCAGCATTACAAAAAAGGCAACATTTTATTCAGACCAAGTCTGAAAGTCCTAAATCAAATTCCATAAAGACTAGTATGAACGCATAAAGTAGTTATTCCCCCCATCAATACAGTGTGACAAGTCCCAGCGATGGCATTTTGACTCTTGTAGGTTTTTCCTTGTCTATTACAAAGCACAGTCTCTGAACACATTCCCAATTTGCCTGAGTGCCACAATACCCAGATGGCCATGTAAAGCTTTTAGTGCATTTAATTGTGCACCAACCATCACACACAAAATTCATTTAAATATTAAAAGTGGATAGTTCAAAAGAAATAGAAAGCACACACATGGGATATATATATGTAAACTACTGCAATCTTAAAAACGTTATTTACATGTTATGAAGAAGTAATTCAGTCTGAAATGACCATCTGAGTTTATGCTTCAACTGACAGTCATCTGAAGCCCAGATACTCTTTATTGGTAGTTGCATCTACACTCAGAAGGCCTCAAGTTCAGTCCCCCACACCATTAGCTGCCAGCATGCATCAGCCCTCAGCAGCAATAAAAGCTGTGTGCTTCCCTACACTATGGAGAGCACTCACGCAGACGTCTCGGTGCTGAAGCATGAGGACAAGTTCTGCACATATTTCTAATGAAAATCAACCAGGATCCACAAGAGTTACCATCACTGAGAAAAACTCATAGCACAAATACTATCTTTTGATGCTGTTCCAGGCAAAGTTCAGTAAACACTGTGAATCCATGCACAAGATTCTGTACGAGGCTGGGGTAACGGCCACCCACCCTGAAGCAGAGGGTATTCATTCTGAAGCACTGCCAGGCAGACTGGACTCACCAGCACCAAAGGATAACAGCACAGTGAGACTGCATTACTGACACAACACTAGTAGCAGCTCCTTTAGAGCTAACTCAGAACACAGCCCCAACTTTACAGATCAGTAGCGTCTTTGGGAAATCATACTCATTGTCTGCTCAGCCACCTGTGCACAATCAGATAAGACTGCTTGCCACCACACCAGCCAGCTTACAGGAACATAGTTCATGGAAACAACAGGTTTAAGTTATCTACCAGTTAATTAAAAAGTAAAAATTAAAAAAAAAAAAAAGAACAAAACCAAATAGACTTTTAGCCAATGAACATAAAAATAAAACTACACCAGCTTACACAGACTGAAATTTGTCCCCAGCTCTGAGCAGCATCACACTGGTATTCACACATGGGTAAAGCTTATTTTTGCCCTTTCACTTCTTACCCTTTTCAATACTTGGAAGATTAGATCCACCAGTAATTTAAAGTCTGGATACAGTACCCGGCCATAGGCATCTTTTCAGCCAGCAAGCCACTAGAAAGGGTGCTGAAAGGCCTATTATGAAGGCCAATCACCACCCTTTTCTTGAATGACCACATGAAAAATCAGTAACCACTCCACAATACATTGAAAGGGCCTTTTGTCTGAAGGAAAAGGACTAGAAGTCACAAAGTATTGCAGATTCATTTGTAAGTCATGCTTTTAAAAGAAACTATATAGCTTCACTGAAGAGAAACCAAAAAAAGAATAAGCTTTAAAAATGTTACGCCACAAACCTTTCCTAGTATGAGTATACCAAGTGTACTTTTAGATCAATCTCTCTGCATTCCCAAAGGAGGGACAGGCATTCTATAGTAGATGTTTTACAAGATGAGTTGAAAATAAACACGGAACTTGGACTTTATTCCAGAATCCTATTTAGAATCTGCAGCACTAGTTGCCTCGTCTAAATAGAGAAATCATTGGAAGCATTTTAAGCACAACATCCGGGAAAATTATAATTGCACCAGGATAATAACTGAAAGTACTGTGACTGCTGTTTAATAATCACTTGGTAACACAGCAAATTTCCTATGGTGGCCTCCTCATTAAAACATTTTTTTTTCCTAACTGAGAAACCAGCATTTGACTTTTAACTAATTCTGATGTCTGTTTCTGAAGTCTATCACAAAAATGGGTCAGTTATGTCTGATGACTTTGCACAAGTAGGGAAATGTTCACTTCCCCCTCCACCCCAATCACACTGCAGTTCTGAGGCTGTACATGCGAATGCACGCACACCCAAGATGGAATTCACACGTATGATCTCATTACAGAGTTTCAAAACAAGTCTCACACAGACAAACTTTCAGCAGGAAATACATTGGAGGCTCATAAGCAAAAACAGATTTCTTCTAATCCATATGCAGAACTAGGGGAATTACTGCCCTTCTACTCCAACGCAAAGTCACAGCTGCTAGACCTGCCCTCTTCACCCATCTGCTCCACCCACGTGCTGTGAAAGGAAACGGTCAGAAATTTTGGTTTTCACTCCACAGCATCCCAGATTTCACATTCCTCATGCTCTCACAACCCCTCCTGAAACTAATCAATATGTTTTGTGCACACTACTGACGAAGACGTCAGGTGTGAGATGGACGCAGCTTTCCCTACCATCCCATCAACTCACACCAAGAGAGGAGCTGGGCTTTGCTGCAGTACCATACAGCACCACCAGGGCCAAAGGCTTGGCTGCAAGAATCCCACACAATGGCACTTCCAAACATACCAAACAGAATAGCTTAGCTGGAAGGAACCTCTCAGGATCATCTAGTCCAACTGTGAAGTATACATACATTGGCAACAGAAGTCCTGGCATGCCAAATATACCTGCAAGTGAAGTACATCACTGTGTATCATCCCCAGGACAGCAAGTGCAGAGACAGAACAACGCTGCACCGTCTTTCTGAAGCTCAGCGTACTTAGAAACAAACAGGTGGGATTCTGCAGCCCTCTGCTAATCTCAGTGAAGATCAGGGTCAAGTTCTTTGATATAATAATTCTTGCAAATAACTATTAGCAGGAGGAAGGTGGCAGACCTTCACATCCGAAGTCCAGACTAAAACAAAGCCACTTTGCTACTGAAGTTCACCATCTCACATCTTATGCACAGGAAGGAGAAAACAAAGAGAAAACTAGTGAAGCACCTGAGAAAGGCAGAAAAGGCAGGAGGGTGGAGAAGCACAAGGATGGGGACAGCACAAAACCATGGAGGATGGAGGAGACAACAGCAATAGCTATGGGGAAGCACGTTTCCACAGAGCAGCACAGACAAACCTTTAATATTATCTACAAGTTAACTACAATCAACAACTAGTTGCTTTTCTCCCCTTGATCTCTGCACAAAGACTCACCACCTTCTGCTCCAAATTGTTATACATTTTCCTTTTAAAACCCCCCATTTCAGGGTGAAAAGTGGAGTTTGGTCTCTCCACCACTTCAGACTGTTTTTAGGCAATGCCTGAGCATTTCTTTCTACCCTGGCATTGTTTAACAATGTTCAAAGACCTCTAAGGCCTGGGCCCTGAAAACACACAGTTAAATACAGGGCGTAGAATGACAACAGAAATAAAGCATGGGTGAAATGGAACGCAAATACAACGTGGGGGAATTAATAGCTATAACTACTGACAGGCCTGGTGGCTCTGCTAATTCTAGTACTGATACAAAAGAGCTCAAAGAACACGTGAAATGAAGTTTTAAGGCACTGTAATCTTGCATTCTCTCTTAAAAACAGACCCAAACCATAAGGTTAGTTTCTGGGCACAAATTTCTTTAACATTTGGGAAAGGGTCACAGCCTTGTTACCATTTCCTTGAGAAAGACTAGGAAAGAAAAAACGATCCAGATCGAAAACCAAACCTTCTCCAACACAGACAGTACTAGAAGTCACACAACACAAAGACCCTCACATACACATTTCTTCTTCGGGTAAATTAAGTTCAGAACAGCTGCCATGGTCATGGCTGTGGAAGCAGACCCTTTGGGTAGGGGCAGTCCTAAAAACATTTTGAAGGGTATTTAATTTCCTTCATCCTAATCACAACACTTTCTTAAGCAATATGTTTTCCAGAGTAGCGACCTTGCCCCATTATATGTTTATACAGCACCTGACACAGTATAATCGTTATCTTGATTGGCATCTCCTTACATTTAACAGAGCTTGCTGTTGTCCCAAAGGGACAAATTTTTTCAGCTCCTTTACCACAATGTGTGGGACAACACTCACCCTAGCAGCAGCGTTCAGCTCCAGCAGGCTGCAAAGGAGCCTCACAAAGCTCAACCTGCTCCAACCTGGAAACCATTCCGTGTTGACATGCTTTGACCACATCCACAGAAAGAAGCGTGACCAGGGCGCAGCGTCCTGCTCAGGGCAGCTGGAAGGCTCCATCCAGCTAGCAGCATTCAACAGGTCACTGCTCACACAGCTCCACTCACGGCCAGTGCAGATCCATCTCTTGTTAGCCTTGACATTTAGCATGCAACATTCTTTCGCGCTCTGTATTTATCAAGTTTTTAGTTTAGCCCCCTTGAATAATTGCATTTTGAAGAAAAGGGAGAGAAATGCTTCATAACGTACACAGGGAATTCAAATCAAAAAGTTACTGGAAAAGAATTCTCACAAAAGGATGATAGCTCCCTTAAAGCACAAAAAGCTTCATGTGTTTCCGAGCCAGAATCAATCAAACCGATCCAGGGGACGTGGCCTGGAATGAAACGGAGACTGCCAGCGGCAGCTCTCAGCTCTCCCAAGGAAAGCAGCCTGCTAGTGATTCACACCGCAGGGCGGTGGGGCAGAGGGTGAGGAAGAGGCGTATGCTGCTGGCTTACAGCTGAGCCAAGGCAGTGCTTGCACTATGCCAGAGGGTAACATGCAGCCAGCTCTCCTGCTACCGGCAAAACGCACACCTAACACCCGAGTAGTGCGGGCACCGTGAGGAAGGCACCAGGTGTTAAAGAACAACCGACCCCATCACCTCAGGATGCGAATCGACAAACGAAACCCTTCAGCATTCGCGCAGAGACAGCAACGAGGGCGCAGCGACCTCGGTCCGTCCATCGCCGTGTCAGCCGCCGCCGCAGCGCTCCCCAGCGCGTGCGAAACCGCGAAGCAGCGCTCCAGGAGCGACCGCGGCGCCGCGCCGAGGCAGCCGGGGCTGAAGGCTGCGGCCGGCAGCAGCCAGCACCGCGCGCCCGGGAGCACTGACGGCCGGAACGGAACGGCGCCTAACGGGACCGCGGGAGGGAGGGCGGCTGTGGGCAGAGCGGGGCCGGGCCGAGCCCCGCCGCGTCCCCGTGCCGCCGGCCGAGCGGCCCCGAAGCGTTCGCCTCCCCGGCCCGGCGGCAAGAAACTCCGGGCGGGCCTCCTCAGCGCCGCTCCCGGGTCCCGCCGCGCAGGTGCCGAGAAGAGAGCGGGGCACCGTCTTACCTCGCCACGGACGGGCCGTAGAGCAGGAGGAAAGGACGCTGCGCTGGTGCGGCCGCCCGCCGGGATCCGCCTCGCGCCCCT